>MZZL01000408.1:808369-868128 GCA_002749535.1 Apophysomyces variabilis | reverse complement strand
TATCATCCCCCGTCACTTGCAGTTGGCCATTCGTAACGATGAGGAACTGAACAAGCTTTTGGGTCACGTTACCATCGCTCAGGGTGGTGTCTTGCCCAACATCCATGCTAACTTGCTCCCCACCAAGACCAAGAAGGCCGGTGCTTCCCAGGAACTCTAAGTTTACTGTTAACCTTTCAAACCAACGCACACCATTCCCGTAAAATCCCATATGTCATCGTTCCGTGTAGAATTTTAGTCATGCAGCTGTACATAATAAATGAAACGTGCACATAGTGCCGAATCAAATCACCGTCTTAGAGTCCCATCCAGTTTTCTTTTTTATCGAACTTCAAAATGAAGTTATGACTGCTGTGGAAAGGGCCTTAGTAAGGAAATATCCAAATTGAGACATCGCTTATTCGAATCCACTTTGCAGGTAGTACAACCTTGAACGATCGAAAAAAGCATTATCAATTGTGGATTGCCAGATACTGGATCATACCCGTATTTGAACATCTTGCTGCTGATCAGTTTTCTTTTTTGAAGACACCGTTATACGACCAGCTTCTTGTGACACTCCAGCCTACTTTGCTACAGAACATAAACTTTCTTTTGTTTTGGAATAGCACCATGTTGCAAAGAAACGAATGCAGTCGTAGTAAGTATACCGACTCTGAGAACATCAAGAATTGGAACTTAGTTCTATTCTTAACAGCCCATCACTAACATTGTACATCTCTCAAATTCATGTTTGTGGGACTTGCCCTTTCGACGAAAAATTTTAATGTTTACGACGGAAAAAATGAAGGTGTGATAAGGAACATACATACAAGCGAAAAATGAAGACTCAAAAGTCAAATTGGGAAGAAAACTGTACATAAGGTTTTTCTTTTAAGGTGAATAACGGCGCCGATATTACACTTTGTTAAAAAAAAACGAATTACGAGCGTTCGCCACGGAGACGACGAGCCAGCTGGATGTCCTTGGGCTGGATGGTGACACGCTTGGCGTGGATAGCAGCCAAGTTGGTGTCTTCGAAAAGCGAGACAAGGTAGGCTTCAGAAGCTTCCTGAAGGGCACCAATGGCAGATGACTGGAAACGCAAGTCAGTCTTGAAATCCTGGGCAATTTCGCGGACAAGACGTTGGAAGGGAAGCTTGCGGATCAAAAGCTCAGTGGACTTTTGGTAACGACGGATTTCACGGAGGGCAACGGTGCCGGGTCTGTAACGATGGGGCTTCTTGACACCGCCAGTAGAGGGGGCAGACTTACGGGCGGCCTTGGTAGCCAACTGCTTACGGGGAGCCTTACCACCAGTGGACTTGCGAGCGGTTTGCTTAGTACGGGCCATTGTGAAGTGAAGATATGAAAAGTGCAACAACAGTCGAAGGAAGTAGGGATTTATATATGTCCCATTATTACTCCGCACTAAATATGGACACGATAAACTATTGAAATAAAAAAATGGAAACACGCACCGACCGGAGTCGCGTTTCTTTTTTTTCACTTTATTGCAGACACAAACACTGCCTTTCTTGTGTTCCATTTTAGATTTTCATAGTAACATCAGATATAGCCTCATTCCATTTTTATTATGTATTCAATAATCATAGCAACTTAAATAAAGGCTTAAAAAAGGCATGTTTCGATGTTGTATTATATCTTTTATTTTTTTGCAACTCATAATTATTTCGATATCCGCAACACGTTCTGTAATTTGAACCGCGTTTAGGGAAATGATAAAAAATTTCACGATCGCGCTTTGATGCCTCAAGCGCGTGACCGTGCCCCAGAAATATAAAAAGGTCTATACTCCCCTTTTACTCCCACTTCTTCTTTTTTCCATTACATCAATCATGACTGGTCGCGGTAAAGGTGGAAAAGGTCTCGGAAAAGGAGGTGCCAAGCGTCATCGCAAGATTCTTCGCGACAACATCCAGGGTATCACTAAGCCTGCCATCCGTCGTCTTGCTCGCCGTGGTGGTGTGAAGCGTATTTCCGGTCTCATCTACGAAGAAACCCGTGGTGTCCTCAAGGTCTTCTTGGAAAACGTCATCCGCGATGCAGTGACCTACACTGAGCACGCCAAGAGAAAGACTGTTACCTCCCTCGACGTTGTCTATGCTCTTAAGAGACAGGGCCGTACTCTCTACGGTTTCGGTGGATAAATGTTATACTTCCCTATTTTTCCTATATTTTTCAAATATAACAACCTCAGCATTTTTTGTATATAAACTTTTTCCGATATCGATCCAAATACAAATTGAAAATCACTGCAAAAAGAAAAAAAAACATTGCTTGTTCATTTTGGAGGGCCTTTTTTTTTGGTTTGAGGAAAGGGAAGGGAAAGAATGATTTAGTATGTGTAGATCTATATTAGTATCTATGTAAGCTGACCATGAAAACCAACGCTCTTGGTTTCTTAACTTCTTGAACCTTAAAATAAATTTACGTTGAAAAAATGTAGCAAACAATTGATCATGCAGAAATCAAGATGGACAAAGACATTGTCTCAGCTTCACAAACAAAAGATGTATAGTTTTTGAAATGAATGCTTTCATTATCACGCAACTGAAATCAAACGCTATGTACATAATAATAATAACGGGGTAGATAGAGGAAAAAGACGATAAAGAATTGGGCTGAACCAATGCTCTCTTTTTTTTGTTTGTACAGAATCCCAAATAACGTTCTCGATAATAAGGAAATAAAAAACAACCAAATGCTTAAAGTTCCTGGGAAGCACCGGCCTTCTTGGTCTTGGTGGGGAGCAAGTTAGCATGGATGTTGGGCAAGACACCACCCTGAGCGATGGTAACGTGACCCAAAAGCTTGTTCAGTTCCTCATCGTTACGAATGGCCAACTGCAAGTGACGGGGGATGATACGAGACTTCTTGTTGTCGCGGGCAGCGTTACCGGCCAATTCCAGAATTTCAGCAGCCAAGTATTCGAGAACGGCGGCGAGGTAGACAGGTGCACCGGCACCGACACGTTGAGCATAGTTACCACGGCGCAAAAGACGGTGGATACGGCCAACAGGGAACTGAAGACCAGCCTTAGACGAACGGGTTTGCGACTTGGCAGCGGCAGCAGACTTTCCACCAGATTTTCCTCCAGACATAATGATAGTAAAGGTGATTTAAAAAAGAAAAAGGTTACGGACAAACGTTCGGGAGCTATGCAATGGGTAACAAAGGGAGAGCTTTATATATTCATCGGAGTCATGGGAAACGCGTCACGTTTATCACGCGNTTTTTTTTGGTTTGAGGAAAGGGAAGGGAAAGAATGATTTAGTATGTGTAGATCTATATTAGTATCTATGTAAGCTGACCATGAAAACCAACGCTCTTGGTTTCTTAACTTCTTGAACCTTAAAATAAATTTACGTTGAAAAAATGTAGCAAACAATTGATCATGCAGAAATCAAGATGGACAAAGACATTGTCTCAGCTTCACAAACAAAAGATGTATAGTTTTTGAAATGAATGCTTTCATTATCACGCAACTGAAATCAAACGCTATGTACATAATAATAATAACGGGGTAGATAGAGGAAAAAGACGATAAAGAATTGGGCTGAACCAATGCTCTCTTTTTTTTGTTTGTACAGAATCCCAAATAACGTTCTCGATAATAAGGAAATAAAAAACAACCAAATGCTTAAAGTTCCTGGGAAGCACCGGCCTTCTTGGTCTTGGTGGGGAGCAAGTTAGCATGGATGTTGGGCAAGACACCACCCTGAGCGATGGTAACGTGACCCAAAAGCTTGTTCAGTTCCTCATCGTTACGAATGGCCAACTGCAAGTGACGGGGGATGATACGAGACTTCTTGTTGTCGCGGGCAGCGTTACCGGCCAATTCCAGAATTTCAGCAGCCAAGTATTCGAGAACGGCGGCGAGGTAGACAGGTGCACCGGCACCGACACGTTGAGCATAGTTACCACGGCGCAAAAGACGGTGGATACGGCCAACAGGGAACTGAAGACCAGCCTTAGACGAACGGGTTTGCGACTTGGCAGCGGCAGCAGACTTTCCACCAGATTTTCCTCCAGACATAGTGATAAAGGGCAAAGGTTGTAAGAGAGAAAAAAAAAAAAGAACCTACGCAACGGCGCGCTGTCGTTGGCGCATTATATACCGAGAAAGGGACCGAGAAAAAATCAAGGATTTTATTCTCCGCCGCCCATTCTTTTTATCTTTTTACCTTACGTTGGGAGCACACGCGACCATAACTCGTAACCATCTAGAAAAATATTTTATTATCTATATACATTTATTGTGTACTAGTTCGGCGATAAATCGCGTTCGTTTCGTGTTGACACGCCTAGAAATAATGAATTGTCTAAAGGAAACGCGTAATGAACCAAGAAAATTTTCCTACAGGCTAAAAAAAAGGATGAGTGGAGAATGAAAAGGGTTTGCTGGCGAACAAAAGTGCGTCACACAACCTATATATAAGAAACGAAAACAAACCCAAGTTTACCTTTCCACACTTTAACATCATTCGACATGGCTGGTGATTCTACCGCAAGCAAGGCCCCCGTTGAGAAGAAGGTCAAGGCTAAGACCGCCGAAGGCAAGAAGAAGAGAGTCTCTCGCAAGGAGACCTACTCTTCCTACATCTACAAGGTGTTGAAACAGGTCCATCCCGACACTGGTATCTCCAACAAGGCCATGTCCATTCTCAACTCCTTCGTGAACGATATCTTCGAACGTATTGCCACCGAGGCCTCCAAACTCGCCGCCTACAACAAGCGTTCCACCATCTCTTCGCGTGAAATCCAGACCGCCGTCCGTCTCATCCTCCCCGGTGAATTGGCCAAGCACGCCGTCTCCGAAGGCACCAAGGCTGTCACCAAATACACCAGCTCCAAATAAATTTGCCCAGCAATGAAGGTTGCTCGAACTTTTTTTTTGTACAGAAACATGGTTTTTTTAAAAACCCATTAAAAAAGCTTTTGTTCCCTCCCCTTCCCACTTCTTATTATATAGGCCGTGATTGTTCATATTCTTTGGGTTTTGTGTAGCTACAATGTAATAAATTGCTTTCGTTAACGAACAAAGCGGGCATCATTCGAAAACTACTGCGACAGACGCTTCAAGTTGTAATTGAAATCGCCATTCCCCTATTTGAGAGATGAAGAATATTCGCGTAAAATGATTTGATTGGTCACAGTTTGAACATCAGCACTGACAGGAACAGCGATATGCACAAGAAGCACTTAAAAGTCAATGTACATTTATAACAGGAGCATCAAGAACCCTGGTAACAAAAGAGTGGCTATCATCTGTGGGTTACTTTTGTGAATACATGGGTGAGAAATGCCCAATGTTAAAGTAATTAAAGGGAGTTCGCCATCTGGATAAGATAAAGTAGAACAATTCATCGGAAGGAGATAAGATCAAAGGAGCATTGACATCTACTCTCATGAAAGCGAGGGAACATAAAACTGGCATCTCTACGGCAAACCTATGTCGTACACTGATCGATCTCGAATTCAGTCGACTTTTGGTCATAACCTATCGGTTGCTTCACAAGTTATACAGAACTGTAGAGCAGCTGAAAACATCAAAATAAAAAGCATAAGCACTCTGCGGTATCTGACCAATGAATATGGGTACCCTCGCGATAACCCGCAGCAAATATAACTATCATGGTATAAGGCTTATGGAAGACATGTCAGCGTGAAGGTTAAACAGGCAGCAGTCAGCATTGATTAACAAAATCGGATGAATCTATCCCATAATATCTGAAGCTCATACAGGAGTATTGCCGATGGGATGAGATTTCGCAACAGCAAAATGGGCCTACAGTACGCCGGGGGGGCGCTCCCTTTGTTTGTGCATAACTTTAATCATGTGAAACAATTACCCCTTGAAACTATAAAACATGTTCATTTCAAGTCCAATAACTTTTCAGTTGGTTTGCGATGATGTAGGCAGTAAGATAGCTGTCCAATCGGTACTGACAGTGACATTAGGGATGTCAAACAGTATATCAAAGAGAATTATACCACTTTTGAGCTTACTCGGTTTTTTGACACGCTAGGCTACTCTGCCGAGGATCGTGCGCAAGCGGAAAAATTATTGATGAGTGAAATCAATAGCTTGTTGCAAGAGGTAGAGGACAAGCGTCTGCTCGACTGGATCATGAGATTTTCGCGTGATAGCTTTGCTGTCCGTCTTCGAATATGCCTACCCCGAAGAGTTGCCTAACTGCTTTGGTAGATCCTTCGAACGGTTGCCATGACGAAGTATTGGAGAAGCAAAGAGATCGAATCTGCGATTACTCAAGTAGAGAAAAAGGCTACTGAATCTGCTGTGAAGACTGCTGTAGCGCAACAGATAGAGATCCACGAGGCAATGCAAAATTTAGCAGGGCAGAAAAGAAAAAGAGCGATAGTGGAGATCACTGTGAGTGCTAAGGTACGATGATGAAAATAGCCCTTCGGGCAGTGAGACGTATCTGGAATCTGTGTTGCGTTTCCTACCCAATGCGACTCGTGCGACCAGTATGTCCCGATCCTAGTATACGACACATTTTTGACTCTTATCACAAGGCTATTCGCGAAAATGACGGTATCATGGTCTCAGATCTCCGGCATTCCATTGCAACCGTAGTGAAAAGGGAAGCTGTAAAACATTGGGAGAAGTACTTGACATTGAGTAAAGATAAACAACAGATGATATGGTAAATGTATTTTGTCTTTCTATAACTGGAAAGACGGTTAATAATGTATCATAGCCTCGGACTCAATTCTGTGATTGACATATCCGATTTCTCTCGAAACTCACAAAAGTCCCTGTTCACTGTAAATCAATGGGGTGAAATTACTGACAAGCTTGGAAGTGTAAGCAAACCGATAGATTTCAGCAGCGCGTTCAAGAAGTACATCGAGCCATTTGAAAAGGCAAGTAAAAGGACATAATGTAAGGTGTCTGACATTCCTCTGACATTGATGCACAAAGCAAATCAAGGCCCGTACAAATAACAGCTGCCAATTTATTAGTCATAGCGTGAGAAGCTCGTTTCCGCCGACAAAAAGCCTGGAATCAGATATTGTGGATATATATTGCCATTTGTAATCTTTAATGATGTGCTTTCATGAATGCAAACAGCTATTTAGGTTAAATTATTTCGAGTCCGATGCCTATATATTCCAAGATACTGCTCGTTATACCCCAACAGAGTCGGATTATCTATGTATTATCTGGGGACCAATCATACGATATTTGTTCAAAAATACAGATTTACAGGTGAAATGGTAGGGCAAAACAGACCAGGTACACAAACTAACGAATATATCCTAGTGGGGAATCCGTGTCGATTAGCAGCAAAAATTCGAATAAACGACAGAAATTTTCTACAGCAACTCCAGGATACAAAGTCGACGTCCGGATCATTGCGCACATTGGTTCAGACCAGTACGACGTTGCTATGGTGGAGATGAAGCGTTATCAAGAAAAAGGGCAAATAAAAAAAGACCGCACAAAGCTCATCTTGGAAGCGAAACAGATGCTCGACGACGTAGTGGCTTGTAACCCATCTGATGATGATATAAAAGACCTTGCTATCTTGAATATGCAGATTGTCGGTTAGTGTTCAGTTGTATTTGAAGCAATGGAACCTATAGTACGTACTAATGTTAAGTGCAGGTCTGTTTGGTGAAGCTGTGCAGCTTAAGCTCGCGGCGAATGGCTTGTATGTGGCTGAGACGCGGCCGCACATGAAGCTCAAAATTCCTGCTGGTCTAACACGTATAGAACAGTTCAGATCTTCTTTGGACAGCCTGTTGATGTTTAGGGTAAGGATTCAACGCATATGTATGTACAACGGTTTAATGAGCCCAAGGAGAACGCTCTTAAAGTTACACAGATCATCCAGGCAGCCAAAGCAGAGGGGTCAAGCTCGCCATTCACCGAAATATACAGTAGAGAAAAAACATCCGAATTCAGCCGGACAAAAAGTAGTTGGATACGGGATTCCTGGATGCCTCCTTGTAGTCCGGTGAAAACAGTACCTCCTCTACCACAGCGGTTATGTGGTCCTTAACACGAACAATTTCTGCACTTTCTCTACTATCCTATGCATAGACAGTAATACAGAAGATATGATTGTGATGAGCCTAACGTAAAATAGTCATTGGCTGTTTTAATGTAAAGGAGTACACAGTGTTACATGTTAAGATAAATATAAAGTGGGAGTTTGAACGGAATCGTCCAGTATGACGAGAGAACATGTTGATGCAAAGAATGCCAGATCGTGCAGGTCGGTAAAGCTAGCCAAGGTATCACACCTTCAAAGGAGCTTCCCATCAGTGTCGGCCAACTAAGCAAATTTTTGTGGGTAAATCATATTTAGCCGTGTCCATGTATCTACAGTTACTTTTGACCAAAGTTCCTATCGGCCGGTAGCCAGATGCCAATCGCAAGCGGTCAAGGCCAGTGCAACTCCCAGAGTATATAGCTGACCTTGAGAAGTTTCTGAGGAACCACTCCCAGACCTGAACTGCGGCAGGACAAGGAACCGCTACGAAAGGATTTGGGCCATTTCCTTCTTCTCCCTTTCTTATTGCTTCGTTTGAGGAGTTTCTCTAGCAGCTACAGAGAGTAAGTCTTTTGTGTGCAAAAGAAAAAGAAAAAGAAAAAGAAACAGAAAGAAAAAAAAAGAGCTTGTAAGCATTCTTACCTCGCCAACAACACATTACCAGTTCAACTAGCAAACACGCACTATCCAGCAGTGGGTGAAAGACCAACGCAACTCGCAGAGTGTGTAGTCAATCTTTGTAAAGTCCCCCAGAGACCTCACCTTCTTCTGCAGGGCGTCAGAAGAAGGACCCACCATGGACACGGCTTGACATGTTACCAGTGCAACAAAACACTCGGGTACCGAAACGTAGCATGTTCTACACGTCTTTCTAGTAGAAAGAACATTATTTCCTTCCCGCCCTTCAAATGGAAGCTGGCCTCGCAGTAATGACCAAAAGTACCCAAGCGTATTGGTAGCACCGGTATCTGGTAACTAGCAGAGAAAAAATTTTGTGGGTAAATCATATTTAGCCGTGTCCATGTATCTACAGTTACTTTTGACCAAAGTTCCTATCGGCCGGTAGCCAGATGCCAATCGCAAGCGGTCAAGGCCAGTGCAACTCCCAGAGTATATAGCTGACCTTGAGAAGTTTCTGAGGAACCACTCCCAGACCTGAACTGCGGCAGGACAAGGAACCGCTACGAAAGGATTTGGGCCATTTCCTTCTTCTCCCTTTCTTATTGCTTCGTTTGAGGAGTTTCTCTAGCAGCTACAGAGAGTAAGTCTTTTGTGTGCAAAAGAAAAAGAAAAAGAAAAAGAAACAGAAAGAAAAAAAAAGAGCTTGTAAGCATTCTTACCTCGCCAACAACACATTACCAGTTCAACTAGCAAACACGCACTATCCAGCAGTGGGTGAAAGACCAACGCAACTCGCAGAGTGTGTAGTCAATCTTTGTAAAGTCCCCCAGAGACCTCACCTTCTTCTGCAGGGCGTCAGAAGAAGGACCCACCATGGACACGGCTTGACATGTTACCAGTGCAACAAAACACTCGGGTACCGAAACGTAGCATGTTCTACACGTCTTTCTAGTAGAAAGAACATTATTTCCTTCCCGCCCTTCAAATGGAAGCTGGCCTCGCAGTAATGACCAAAAGTACCCAAGCGTATTGGTAGCACCGGTATCTGGTAACTAGCAGAGAAAAAATTTTGTGGGTAAATCATATTTAGCCGTGTCCATGTATCTACAGTTACTTTTGACCAAAGTTCCTATCGGCCGGTAGCCAGATGCCAATCGCAAGCGGTCAAGGCCAGTGCAACTCCCAGAGTATATAGCTGACCTTGAGAAGTTTCTGAGGAACCACTCCCAGACCTGAACTGCGGCAGGACAAGGAACCGCTACGAAAGGATTTGGGCCATTTCCTTCTTCTCCCTTTCTTATTGCTTCGTTTGAGGAGTTTCTCTAGCAGCTACAGAGAGTAAGTCTTTTGTGTGCAAAAGAAAAAGAAAAAGAAAAAGAAACAGAAAGAAAAAAAAAGAGCTTGTAAGCATTCTTACCTCGCCAACAACACATTACCAGTTCAACTAGCAAACACGCACTATCCAGCAGTGGGTGAAAGACCAACGCAACTCGCAGAGTGTGTAGTCAATCTTTGTAAAGTCCCCCAGAGACCTCACCTTCTTCTGCAGGGCGTCAGAAGAAGGACCCACCATGGACACGGCTTGACATGTTACCAGTGCAACAAAACACTCGGGTACCGAAACGTAGCATGTTCTACACGTCTTTCTAGTAGAAAGAACATTATTTCCTTCCCGCCCTTCAAATGGAAGCTGGCCTCGCAGTAATGACCAAAAGTACCCAAGCGTATTGGTAGCACCGGTATCTGGTAACTAGCAGAGAAAAAATTTTGTGGGTAAATCATATTTAGCCGTGTCCATGTATCTACAGTTACTTTTGACCAAAGTTCCTATCGGCCGGTAGCCAGATGCCAATCGCAAGCGGTCAAGGCCAGTGCAACTCCCAGAGTATATAGCTGACCTTGAGAAGTTTCTGAGGAACCACTCCCAGACCTGAACTGCGGCAGGACAAGGAACCGCTACGAAAGGATTTGGGCCATTTCCTTCTTCTCCCTTTCTTATTGCTTCGTTTGAGGAGTTTCTCTAGCAGCTACAGAGAGTAAGTCTTTTGTGTGCAAAAGAAAAAGAAAAAGAAAAAGAAACAGAAAGAAAAAAAAAGAGCTTGTAAGCATTCTTACCTCGCCAACAACACATTACCAGTTCAACTAGCAAACACGCACTATCCAGCAGTGGGTGAAAGACCAACGCAACTCGCAGAGTGTGTAGTCAATCTTTGTAAAGTCCCCCAGAGACCTCACCTTCTTCTGCAGGGCGTCAGAAGAAGGACCCACTGAACATGATTACTAATGAAATGCATCTGTCGGTTGTGTTTTATTACAGAAAAACTTGTACAGTACGCGATGTGTGCAATGTAAGTTGTCCATGTATGAAAAGTAGGCCAAGGGGTAGATGTAATCAGCTGGCTAGAAAAATTCAGCCAATCAAGTAAACTGCTTTCCCAGCTGTAATGCAGACGGCTACTAGCACCTTACGAAAGTTCACGTCTGTCAATGCTGCTGATCTATGCGGCTGAATGAATGCAGACGTGCGAAAGAAATCATCACTATCAACACAAGGAAAATAATTATCCGCGCATTTGTCCCCATCCTTTGCTTATACTGTGGTTGTCCATATTACCAATAGCAATTTCATTAAATTATCAGAAGCGTTGTATTTACTTATGACAGTAATTTAAACCGTAACTCTTCATCTAGTACATCAGAATAGTTTCTTATTCTTATCAACCTATTATTAACACAATCCATAAGCCCACTCTATGTCGTCCAGAAATTACGCGTTTTGCTTTTTTTTTTCCTCTCCTCTGAACGTTCCAACTGCCTGATCGACCACCAATAATTAGTATAGTTCGTAGGTCAGTAATAGCAGGAAACGATAAAAGCTGCAATAATGCTATAGTCCAAATTCTTCACGAGTCAACTATAGCATATAGTGTTTCCAAAATCATGACCCAGCTAGTAAAACTTTCGGATTCAGCAGCTGAAACATGTTGCGAACCAAAAAGAAACAAGGTAATGGTTAAAAGGGAAATTGAATGTGCTGATACTTGAGGGGAAAGGGTACAGTTAAGTGCTACAATGGCAACTAAATATGTCTAAGTGCAACGACACTAAGTAAAACAAGAAGGGGGAGTATGGAAAGTTTATTGACACGCTCGCTTAATCATCTATTTCAATCAGTTAGCGTTTGATACCATATAAAATACTCTGAAAAAATACCTCTTTGGTCCATCGGGCAGTTTCCTTTGTTGTGGTGCTGTAATGGCGTCCTGTTCTAGCTTCTCGTAGGAGTATTGGAACCCAGTCTGCTTGGAAAAATTGTTTAAGTGGACCACCGAATGCTTCAGCAAGGTCACTATAACAGTTCAATGTTAGTCCATACAAACGGTCTATGTCTATTGTAGCTTACCCCAATAATCCAATCAAGGCGCGAGTGAGCGAATCCGAACGGTTGGGGTCAGTAGCAATAGCATTCATGAACATGAAGACGTTGGGCATATACTGCAAAAGCAGGCCACCTAAGACAGATATTGTAAGCAAGCTTAAGTGAATGCATCAGTTGAACTCACTGTTTTGGGAGCCGCTCATTCCTTGCACGATACCAACATACGCATCGATATTGCATTCATGCAATGTGTTGACATAGTCGATAAGTTCGTAATTGTCCTTATCTGCGCGCATGTTTCCTGCTTGTTGCAGTACTGCCATTACAACATCCAAGTAAGGCTCGAATTTTTCGCCAATAGCAAGTGCGATGTCTCCAAAGCAAGACAAGATCGACGGCTTCACACTACGATGAAGCACTGGGCTTTGCAGATTCGACACCAATAATTGCATAAATGACGTGCAGTAGGGTGCCGAGTTCTCTCCTAAAGCACGACAAATGTCGCCAATTATGCCTACAGCGATGAAACACAGCTGGTACTCTGCAGGATTCTGTAAAGCAACACAGAGAATAGGTACAAATGGTTCGGCATATCGGCTAAAATCAGCTTCAAGCGCTGAGGTTAAGGCACCCACTGCCAAGAATGCATCTTCTGTTGTAGTTGCTTGCTTGGATTGAGTGTTCAAGAGTTGAAGTAGAACAGTCATGATGCGATCAGAAACGGATGCAATATCTCTAGAGAGGCGTCTAATGCAGTTCTACAATCACAGGTTACCAGGAATATTTATAGGAATGAAGATATACGTACTGTAAGAACACCCAACAAGCTTGACTGCAACTCGGAGTGATCCGCACGTTCATCTGCACCGACAATTTGATTCTAGAGCAGACATATATGAGTTTACACTTAAGTGTATGACATCTCAAACGTTACCTCCAAAGCAACGCTGGTATCCAAACGATCCAGAACAGTCAGTACCACTTTTTGGACGGTTGGTATACAATCCTACAAAGAAATTACACAAGGAATCAGGCGTTGGGCTTCAACTTGTAACCGCCACCTACATTAGCCGAAAACATTGCCAGTGTCGCAATAGCTTCATATGCTGAAGTGCGGCAGTTGGCTTCATTATCAGCTCTTTCAGTAAATTGCAACAAAGCGTTAACGATTCCGTCAAAGTACATGGAGAGGGGACAGCTAGGAACGTCTGTTCCGAGTGCAGGACCAAGTTGCTCGGCTAGATTCATCAAGGACTAATAAAACGTGTCAGGACATGGCGTTACTGTTACAAAAGCTTACCCAACAGCAATTTCCAACTATGCGAGGGTTGTCCTGAAGACCAAGGACGAGGGCGGAAACTAAATCATGAAGATGAAGGTCTGGCTTGATACAATGGACCAACAATTCGCAAACACGTCCCAATGTCCATGCAACAGTGTCCTTGACATTCACAACAGTATCTCTCATCATGTTGATAAGAGTGGGCAATGCCTGCGGTCGATGGGCGTAAATAACCTAAACTTGCTGAGGCATCCTTTAGACTTACCTGGTCAACTAAAGGTGTCAGCAGATTCTCATCTGGTCCATCCAAAATAGATCCAAAAGCCATGACAGCAGCCTCGCGATACCGCCAGTCAGCGTTTTGAATGTTTTGCTCCACAAATGGAACAATGGGGGCGATGATCATGTTACCAACACACTGGGCCAAGAGAGCCAAACAAGTAGCGGCTGCCATTGAAACGTTCCATTCATCTTCATCCTCATCTTCCTCCTGCTTGGTCAGCAACCATAACAGCACCGGTAAGATGTCTTGTAAAGCAAGTTCGGCGAAATGATATATGTTACGCTCAGGCTGTTCTCCAGCTTCCGCAGCCTAAGCAACGACAAATATCAGTCTCCATATTCTTCGGTTTCCTTGTAAACCCGCAACGGCTTACTTCTGCAGCCTCGTCCTTTAAGTCCATTTCTTCATCGCATACGGTAGACCAAAATTCGATAGCTTGGAGCGCTACTTTTTCGTCAGGATGGTTCATACCAGTAACAGTGAGCTAAAAATATAAGCCTGAGATAAACCTGTAGCTCCTTTCGCCGTTTAACTAGCTTACTCCAAACAAAGCTTTCTCCATGTAATAGCGCATCTTATCATAGTATAACTGCATAATCCGAACTAGACACTCGAATGCAGCCACTTGAATTTGACTAGATTCGCTCTGAGTGGCCTCACAGACAACTTGCATAATGAAGTTCCTTTCACCCTGGTAGCTCACATGTCAAGCCAACATAGTTCATTGTTCTCAATCTAGAAACTGCTTACCTCACGCTCAAAGTTCTCCTTCACAAACTCCAATGAGTTATACAATGCCTTGATAGCAGCCAGTCTGACATCAACACTAAATTTATTTTTTGAGTTAGAACGGATCAGCAAACGGAACAAGCAGTATACTCTGTCTCTTCCTTGCGGGCGCCCTGGACGACTGCAGTCAAAATGTTGTTTGACTGCAACTCGAGAACGGTCGGATCCTGTGCGTGAAAGCATAAAGAAGATAAATACCAAACGTAATAGATACTTTTCAACTAAGGTAATTACTGTAGCCTCGCAAACATAACCAATAGCTTGCAAAGTAGATTGCTTCAGGTTTGTATTATCTGATGCAGTCACGTTTTCCAGCAGGACCTGGATCAAGTCAGGCCATTGACCGAGTGGTAGTTCGATTTCAGCAATGGCAGCCACGACCTGATGATATACGAATAAGTTGGATATCTGTATTATATCCACAAAGTAATCCGAAATTCTACCTGACCAGCAATATTTCCGGCCATTTTCCTTGGGGAAGCGAGAGAAACCAACACCTACGCATACCACTATGAAAATCCTGCAATATCACATAAATCAAACGTACACCTTGCTTAATCTGAACTCTCGTGGTTTCGTCTACTGCCAGCCATCGTTGTCTTTGCTCTTCTCTGCGCGCATATTCCTTTTATTTATTGATACTCAGAAATCAGGATTCTCTGAAACAAAAATCATCTCACCTTTGCAGCCATACTGTTCTTCAAAGCGAGACCGGCAGCCATACGAATGTTATCATCAGCCTGCTCATTCGCTAACTGCTGACACAGCAAAAGAGCATAATTTGCCTGTAAATGCAAACAAACGATTAACGGGCTATTCACGCGATCGATCACGGTGGGGTAACACGCACATAGTCTTTCTGAGCCAATAACTCTAGTTGCTGGGTGGCATCTTCACGAAGGTTACGATCTAATAATGAATGAGCGTTAGTTCCAAAGGAAACGGATATATTGTCACTGCGGCGCAGTAGCCTACCGGGTGAAAGTGTGTTGGCGAGAAGCGTGGCTGCATCCATTGTAGTATGTCTCGAATTTCTGGAGAAAAAAAAGGAATTAGATATTTTTCCATTGACCGCAGTATATGGCTAAGTAGTCTGATTTTGCAGTCTATCTTGTCTTCGAATTGATTTACCAGGAGATTAGACAAAGAGCGATGCGATGGTTTGTAGGCACGCCAAAACCGCAAAATGATTCAAAGAAAAAAAGCAGGTTGCGTCATTACGTGACCGTGCCTTATTGAGGACCGCGCCGCATGAAAGATTTTTTGTGTAACCTGGAATCGCATTTTACGCTGACACTCAACATCTGGTATGTCGCTAGCTGCCAAGAAGAGATCACATTAAAACGTTAAAAAAGACGAGATACAAGCAAGAAAGGTCGTACGCATCGCTAGATTAGCTCCAACCTGCATTGAAGCCATAGCGTATGAACCGCGAAAAAGATGGCGGACAGTTGCTTTCTTTCCACGTTGCAGACGACAATTAATGACTGCGAGGAGCCACACTTAGTCTGAAAGGTGCAAAACATTTTACGTATATTAACATCTGTATTATGTTGCTTGTTTGGGTAAGCACAATGCAAATATGAGATGAGAAAATTGAAAATCCAGATTTATCTATCTATGACGGTTGGAAAATTTATATGTGGGTGCACTGTAAGAGTGATTAAAACGGGTTTATGGACTTAGTTACAGCAATTGTTATGTACAGAGAATAAAAGGACTTTGGATCGTTATCTTCTTTTCTTTGGTCTTCCTCTGCTTGGCGCTGTCCTTCGGCGTGAAGATCCTGCTTCCGATATAGCCGTCGTGGGTGACGATAAGGGTGATATAGAAGAAAGGTACGCTGTACTTGCATCTCCGTGTTGCTGCCATTTTTGACGCCGGTCCTCCAACGTCCTATTGTGTAAGATTCATTAGCAGAGCCGACCTAGCTATTGTTTCATACTTGGCCATTTGTGCTTCTAGTTCCGTATGAATATGCGGTAGCTTCTGCAAACCGTGCTGAACACGGATTTCGTTCACTTTATCTACATAGGTATTACAAGCAGTTAAAGAAAGCGGGACGTAGAGTTAGACTCAGCAACTGGGATAGCAAGTAAGGTTACCATGTAACGGTTCATATTCGTGACTTTTTATGCGACCTACGGTTTCTTCCAAATCATCCCTTTCTCTCTTTAAGGAATGCTCTATTTCTACAATCTATTATCGGGAGTTCATATTAGTTGTCATAACGACAGGAAAACTCACAGTTTCCACATCACGTTGAACATGTTGAATCATTTCGAGTAGCTTTTTCTTTTCTTTTTGCAGCCGCTGTCGTTCTGCAACAATCTCTTCCAATAGCTCCTTTTTTTGATCAAGTGATTCTGTCTTTTGCAGTAGCATAGCTTTGCAATCCATAAGTGCCTGCGTGTTATGTCTGCTCGAGAATGAGTCCAATGGCCAATAGGCATTTATGTTAGGTGTACCGCAAGGCTTTGAGCGTTTGTATTTGATTCTGCATGGCTGCGGGATCGGCAGCTTGTAATCTAAACGTGACAATGCGGTTATATTTTGTTCGTCATGACATGCATCGCGTTTTGCTCTTACCCTTCCATGCTTTAACGGTAAAGCTCGCAGCAGGAAATTTGCAGTCGTTTTACTGGTGCGGATAGACACCTGATTCCCACAATTTACTATGTTTTTCCTATTTGTCTGCGGGTGTTTTATTTACGGATTGGGATGCAAGTTTTTGCGGAACCCAAAAAATGCTTTTGCATGATTGGATGGAAATATTTGCGGTCAGACTACACTTCTTTTGCGAACAGTCGTGTCCATGTTCACTATTTACTGAGATAGTTTATTTCAAACTGCAGCAAGACGAATTTATTTAAAGAAGTGGTTCTATATTTTCTGCATCTAACGAAAAAGCTCTCAGATTGTCTGATCCATCTTTGACAGTATGAGCGCTTTACTTTTCGCGCTGCTTGAACAATATGCTCTTGAAGGTTATTGTCAACTCGTAAGGGCTCCTTTCTTACCCTAGCCTTCACTTTGGCCCAAAACTCTTCTACTGGGTTGAGAAAGGGAGAGTAGAGAGGAAGAGAGAGATATTTGTATCCTCTTTCTTCGACCAACTGCTTAACCTTGACTGGTGTATGGATGGGCGCATTATCCATCACAAGATAATAGACGTTCATTCTGTGGCAATCCAATCTTTTGTGATTGCCTAATAGACAAAGTTTAAGATATAATAGAAGAAAAGAAACATAGCTACATTCAGGGAAAATAAAAGTGGAATATAAGGCAATTCAATTGAGCAGAACCGGGAATTGGGTACCATTGCCTTGACAGCTTCTAATACCATAACTGACAGAAACGGATATGATAGCATCAATGACTTACAGAAACAAACGAAGAGGGCTTATTTCCTCTACAGACGTTCCATTCTGTTCAAGACCTTCTATCAGACTGAGTCCATTTACTCTTGGGAAAATTGTTGTCTTATATCTGAATTGTTGTCATCCATAAGACATCCATCGATTTCTTATCCATGACTGTGATTGTTGGTTTCAGTGACCCGAGCAATATAAAACGCGAAGAGACAACACCTTTTCTGCTCCTTGGCTCTGTTATCCAAAACATCCCCGGTATGTACTTCGCATTGATCATATGTACAGAATGACTGATATCCCTCTTCTGTAACCTTTAGCCTGCATGACCTCTGTCCCGAACCACCTTGGTTGTGTGAGTAAGCTCCCTGCACTCCACTAGGTAAATGAAAAAGAAATGTTGCCTGTTTATGCATAGTGTCATTTATTATCTTCTGCTTCCAAGTCCTCGCCAGGTGTTGCATCGCTTCAAGTCCTCTGCAGTGCGTTACACACAAACCGGCCGCTCATGGAAGCCGTGCTTCTCTCTTGCCGCCCCCACCGATACAGGTGAGGGGCCGGCCCCTACCTTTGGGTAGGATTACCCTTCGGGGGTAAGTAAAAAAAAAGATATCAAGCAATCCTTCCATTTACTAACCATAAACATTCTTTTACGCTGCTCGAATGAATTTTGTATCCACGGAAGGACCAAGTTGAGGCAAGTAAAATATATTACGCGCATAATCCACTTACTAATGACGCATATTTATATCCCTTTTAGCGCTAACTTGATTCTTGCATGGACGCAAAATTTATTTAGAGTAGCGTAAGAAATTGTTCAATAAGCAGTATGAATGGTGGCTTATAATCAATCCCTTGCCTATTCCCGCTTTTCTCCCTTCCTGATTAAAACAGCCTTTCATTGTCCAATGTTTCGTTCATTAGGTATGCACAATGGGTTCATTGAATATGCCATTCATATTATATAATTGCATTTTCAGAAAGGCTTTTTACCACAGCTTTGAGCCCCTATGGCCAGGTAGCCAGAGGCATGGCATCCAAGCTTAAAACACACTCCGGAGCCAAGAAAAGGTATGCCTCGCTGTTTTGCGTTATCTCCAAGAAGTGAAGCTAAAGAAACTATTCGAAGGTTCTTTCCTACGAGTAATAACAATTATAAACGGTGGCAAGTCGGTCTTCGCCACTTGAACAGCTCGTTTTCCGCAGAGCGCGTGAATCGCCTTAGCCGATCGGTGTTTGTCAACAACACACAAAAGAAGATGTTGAAAAAAGCAATGCCTTACAGCGTTTGATCATTTACTACAGCACATCGACAGAACTATAGACACAAGATAAATTCGACGATTCGTCTAATTTTTCATTTGACGCTAAACTTATCGTTTCTTTACTGCAACAAAAGGGCGATTTGCTTGAATAATTAAAATGTAAAAAGAGAAGCAAATGCCTCCGAGGCCACTGCTGGGCAGCCAGTGGATGAACTCATATTGTGTGTTGCACATGTATCATTCAACTGAAGACCGGAAGTTTCTATGATCATAACGAGCAAAACGATTGTGTTATATTCTGCTTTAAGACATCTGTTCTGGAGGCAGAATATTCAAGTTCCTAAGCGACATCATGGACAGAGACTCTGTATGACCATTCTTATCGCAAAAACCGCACGATAACTGGTGTATTGCTACTAAATTATATACGTCTGAATTTGACAAGACCTCATTACCCTTAGAGCAGCAGTTCATGCGCTGCCTACAAAATTGGAAAATAGCGCTTAGTCTGCATCGATGCGTAGGGTATAGAGAAGGCAAGACATAAGCAGCCTTAACAAATATTAAAGTGATGTCTTGTTGCTCTTCAGATTTGGCAACCTCCTAAAGAAATCGGCATAACCCATATTAATAATACATATTTTTACCACCGTATTTATGGTTCATAGCAACCGCTGTTTCTGAAGCGGCGGTCCAATGAATGCAAAGATAACATAGGGTTCGACGTACTTTTGTTGGTGTAGTCTCTCTCCAACTGAATCTTTTAAGTGCTATTAAGACTAGTTCGAACTAGAATCCTTGTAACGGCTTGTATACAAGTTCCATAACAAGTCTCACTTGCAGAATCTTAGGACCGCTATTTACGATCAGTAATTTTTGTGTATGTTAGATTCCATTGTTTCACTTGCATATGCGCTAAGGTCAGAAAATAACCAACAATCATTGGCCCAGCTTGAATACTATTAGAACTTTTTAGTCAGGTTAATATCCGGTGGCTGGTAGATGAGCAGAACTAACTCGTTGTTAGCTTGCACAAACTGGTCCATAATTGGCGTGATAGTATCGAATCAACCAAGACTGCCAGCACTGAAATTATCTGGGTGCATGATTTGCTGCTGTAGACTTGGTATCGCTGTGAAATTTATCGCCATCAGTTTTCTCGCTGTACAAATAAGTTTCTGCTACATTTTTTACCAAAACAATTCCCTGCGCGCCTTGGTCTTGTGTAACTCCTGACATGGCTACATAGACTGGTCGATGTAGCCAAACCATAGTAGCACAGCGGACATTCTAGAGCATCAACAACATCTTCGCATTTGCCCGATTAATGGCCCGCTGACCGGCAGGAGGTTGATATAGTACTTATAATGATTGGTAGAATGTAAATTAGATCGCATCAGAGTCTCAGATAACAATTGACTGAGTTGAAATGCTTGTGCAGCTGATTTCGTTGCAAAGGTTACCCAGCACCTGACCAAGCGGTGATTTCAGGAAAGGTCGCCGCCAACCATCTACGTTTAGTACACCCATATACAAGATTTGGTCTGTGCGAGAAAATTTCCGTCCACTTGCTGAACATAGTAAACATGAGAAGATCAAAAGTATAATTGTGATGGTTAAATGCAGTAGTTGCTATCATGAAAGATGCATAGAAAATTTTACCAAGGATATCGAATTGGTGCAGTAATTCATTTGATGTCATGTTAACTAGGAGAGACATGCAGTTAGTCTCGTGGGATACTTGAATACTAGAGCATGCTCCACTTCATTATACGGAGAGATTATGTCACCTAGATTAACGATTTATTCTTCTGCTGGTCCCCAACTTCAATATATATGAGCTTCTGTCAGTATAAGAGTTCAAACGCATTTGCCAGGGAACCTACTCGGCTAAATACAACTTTTCTGTACTCATCATATACAAATCCGTTACCTTAACCTATTCACTCTTCAGGGAGCGCGTTGCCATCAGTGTACGCTATAATGCTGGTATTTTTATCTTTTTTTCAAGTCATGGCTATCCGAAGATCGCTCCATATGAAGAGAGTGGTTATTTTTCATATGTACACTTCTCTCGATATCGATTGGTTTGTTGGTTGCCTCCGGATGATGAACGTTATATTAGCGTGAGAGCAGAGACGCTTGAAATGATATGGAAATACAATCTTTATTTGTGGTTCTGCATAAGCAAAGATCTGATTACCGCACGAGTATGCCCATTTGTACTTGACCAAATTTAGGCCCATAGACTTGCCAATAATACGTACCTCAAATTTAGCCTTCGTTCTGTTTTATGGACGATGTTTGTGTGCAAATGAAAGGGTTGATAACTCCAAATTTAGTTAATTTTACCCTAAACCCAGATTTTTAATGCTATCGTAGTCAAAGCATCTTGACGTAGGCGCCCGAGTCAGGACACAGCGACCTGGCCAGTCTTATCACGGCGGCATCGCGATCGCTTTTTGAAAGCCGTATCAGTCTTCAAGATCCGCTCTCGGGACCTGTCTATCTCTCCATCGGAGCAATAAAAACATCACGTCAGTGGACTACCGTCTCTTTCCTTTTTAAGAATTGATGCTTTTAATCTTCTGATTGAAAAATGAAAAGATGATGAGCATTTTTTTTGCAATGACTTTAAAATTGCGTGTTATTTATGGTGGAGAAACAGAGTGACAAATAATGATAAAGTACAAGCAATACAAATAAATCTTCAAAGCTATCTGGATGCGAAATTGTATAGTTTAGCAAGATATATAATGCACATGGACCTTGCACGAGCGTTGAATAGGTCAGGGGGGAAGGGGAAAAATCGCAGGTTCGGATAACGTTATCGATCAAAACCATCTGCATTTGGATAGCATGTGACGGGGTTTCTGATTTGGGAGCACCGCAACCTATAAAAGCCAGTTGTGTAGGACCCTTCCCCCGCAAAATCACAACTAAATGTCGGCACAGGAACTTACCCTCTTACCACCTGAAATTATCGCCATCGTCCTCGAACATCTTCCTCTTAAAGACCTCGTCCGTGCAGAGCGTACATCGAAATTCTTCCAAGCTTATTGTTTAAGAGAAATCCAACGTCGAATAACAAATGGCCCGTTAAAAGATGAATGGGGCGTTATGGTAAGGCTCTTTGAGTCTTTTCATGTTGGCTTTGTACTTAAATCTATTTAGGTTCATCTCGGCCAAACAATAGCACAACCACTACGCTTCGATCCTCAAACGAAACAAGTATTCTACTCCGTTCCGATGGATCCGATTCAAATCAATTCTATGTATGATCATGGAAGACAAATCCACTGTTCTTTACTCCGACGAAAACCAATAGCAGCAAAGCAGCCTAATCAGTCCACAACTGCTAAGAAACCAAAATACCTCATACGGGACGGTTTCAGTATTAAGTTTCAAAAAGGCATGAATGAAGGTGAAACGGTCAATATCAGCATTAAAAGTCAGTTGTGCCAAGTGCAAGCTGCCTTGACTCGACTCGCTTGTCAGTTACCATCACACAAGGATGATAACAAGAAAAAGCTACTGCTCGCTCCATCACCACTAACGTACACTCTTAAAGTCACCGAAATGTGCCTCCCATTATCTACTGTCGCCGCTGCTTAAATTAGTTTATCAATTATTCAATCTGGCTGGACCAGACGCCTTTTCTTTTCATTGTAAATCTATCCCATCTCGAAGCATTGTACAAATACTTTTATCCAAACTAATTAAATAATCATGGAAACTCATAAATTAATTTTTCCTTTTCTTTTCGAGGACTATAAACGGGAATAAGGCTAGTATCTCACTGACTTTTTACTTCCGGAGGTTCCGTAACCTTGGTTAATATATAGGCTGCAGCGGCTTGCGCAAGACCGTAGTTTATGAAGCCGACCAATGGCAGTCGTATCATGATATATAGGACAACAGAAAATCCGAATAGGATATCCTTGCGTGCACTAAACCATGCGCGTTTTTCCTTGTGACTCATATTCATCCGAGCAAAATAGGGTTCTAGTAGCTCACGCATAAGAGCACGCATGCTAATTAAACCACGGACTACAACGACTGCAGTCCAACGAGGTAGAAGCAGAAAACAGACACCGACCACAACCCCCTGTGTCGTTCCGAGTGTTTTGAAGGTTGCATAGGCACCTGAGGAAGGTCAAGCACAAAGTTTAGTCGACTCACAGATGTGTATTTACTGTTAGTTACCTGCAGCTGGGAATACAAATGGTCCAATTACGGGAATCAAAGAAAAAAAATAAAGCATGATACCAAGACGAAACTTCCTCCAGGTACGCATGGTATAATCTTTCATATTCATCCAATATTCTTGGCGATACTTTCGATGAGTCAGGAAAGAAGCGTAAGGCGGTCGCTCTGGATATTTGCTGTCAAGGAAGCGGAGAGATTCAACAAATAAATCGTCCAATGGTCTAGGATAGATATAACGCATAAATAGCAACGCAAGAAAGGGGGCCGAAGTCATTAAGTCGTGTGTCACACGGCTTATGGAAGTCAAGACATTATCCATATAGTCACCGCCGTGGTGATGTGGTGCAATAATCCACACGGCTAAGCGAGCGAGATAAATAGGCAGACCGATGAGTAATCTTGTTAAGCCAAATAAAATAAGTGATATAATCGAAAGATAAAGAATAACGCGAAGATATCGTCCCTTTCGAATTCGCGGGTTTTGAACTACGATAGAGACGCCTTCCACAGCGTACTTAGCACCTTGGACAATGCCATGCGCTGTCCAGGTCCCCATGGAAAGAATGCGGGAAAGAAAAGTGGCATGGCAGTTTGCCAAGCAACGTTTACAAGTCGCTTTGCCTGAATTGTTTTCAGCACGTGAAATGGGGAAAACGGACGGTCACATCCCCCAACATTGGCCCGCGTTTACCTTAAAAGGCTGGGATCCAAAATGGTAGTTGTCGGCTTTTCTCCCTTCTCCTCATTTTATTCAGTTGCATGGCTTCGTCGATCCAAAGGACGTCGTCCTATCAACGCCTGAAGGCTAAATTGATAAGGAATCCATCCGAGCGAGCTGATCCAAAAGATTGGCCTACACCAAAAAATACAACTGAGCTTCTTCAGCATGCTGTAAAAGGAGGAGCGAGTATGTAGATCGAATCACGGGCAAGGCTCCGAAAACTGACTTTCTTGCAGGAGCGTTCATATTGGCTTATGGCGTTCGTGCTGGTGTGAACTTCTGTCTGTATCTGCTTCGTGTTATGCGGAAAAAGTAAGGTTTCTTATTTCCCATTAAGAAAAGCTCGCTGCGTGTTTTTTAATCCCGAGAAAAACGAAAAAGAGCGCCGATTGCCCGTATTTTAGCAGCCTCGTTTAAAAATATGGATTCATTGCGCTTTGGTGCCATGTTCGGATCGTTTGCATTTCTATGGAAATTTGTAAACAATGGCATGCGGATCTACCGAGGAAAAGACGATCGACTGAACGGTTTGGTCGGAGGTGCTGTCGCAGGCTTGAGCATACTGTTTGAAAAAAAGGAGAGACGAGTCGACATTGCTCAACAGTTATTCGTCAGGTAAAATGAAAACTTTGCCGACATGGACCTCATCTGGGAGACCAGAGCATTACAGGCAGTCTATAACGCCGGTAAAGCTCGAGACATTTTCTATTTCAGAAATGGGGACGCACTGTTGTTTGGATTGACCTGTGCACAGGTCATGTATGCATACACGGTATGACCGTGAGGCAGCTTATTATATGAGCTAGTTTCTGATCACCGATAACAGATGCAACCGCAGACATTACCCCCTGATTTTTATTCGTTCATGATCAAAGCAGCCCGCTGTCCAAAACCAGCACTATTGTTGAACGAGAAAAATGTTCGAGGATTTCCGATAAATCCTCAGGAAGCATTGCAGTTCGTCCAAAAAATGCGACCGACTAAGCATGCTCTAAGTGTAACCCGCGAGCTATCGCCTTATCCAGATATTGTGCCTTGGTAAAAGAAATCTCAGTTAATTTCGTTTGCTAGTTTAAGGATCGATGTACTTACCTCCTGTTTGCCGTACGTTTTCTTTCATAGTGGAGTAATTCATCCTTGGCTAGATAGTTGCAATGCTGTGGCAGCCGAGCGATTTGCACAGGTATTTAAGAGCATGATGCCAGTTTATGGCACACTTCATTTTGTCCCGATGCTACTTTTGCGAACGAAACATGTTATGAAAGAGTAAATACGACAGTAGACTACCATAGGTTTCTAACATCACCATGTAGACCTACAAAGATGCTTTCAAAGACCGCTCTTGCCACATTGAAATCGGGTGCCTTCTTAGCCTCATTTGTTACACTGTATCAGTATCAAGTGTGCCTTCACCGCAACCTGGTTGAATCTGGTTGGACTAAGTTTAACAGCAAGTACTTGTACTACTTATATGGATTTACTTGTTCCTATTCCTCCATCTTCCTGGAAGACAAGAAAAGACGAAGTGAACTGGCACTTTACGTGCTTCCAAAGGCAATCCAGAGCTTCTATAACATTGCATATCAGCGCCATTGGATAATTAAAATCAAGCATTTTGAAGTTATAATGACAAGTATTGCGATGGGCATAATCATGGTAAGACTGACAGGATTTGAAATATCTACATATATTCAAACACGTCAAATAGTCTTTCTATCAAGAAGAGCCTGATGTCCTGTCTTCTTTCGTGCGAAAGATCATGTATCAGTTCTTCCAGAAGAATTAAGATAGGCTTCCTCTTGTATCGCGTTCCAACAATATACCAAATTGGTCAGGATTAAACACTACAAAAGCCATGGTCCTTAATGACATGGACAATCATCCCATTTACTTGCCATGTCAAACGTATGTGTTCCCTATCAAGTGGGACAAGCGCAACCACCTCTTACGTAACCGACGATCATGCATCGGTCAGACGAACTACAACGTCGACTCTGAGTAACATTAACAGTTTTTGTGACCTTCATCATTTGGTAAGGTTATCTCCCAATGTTCTCAAATAGATGGTCTGCAGCTCAGATAATTCCTGTGTGCCACTTCTTTGAGCAGCTTCGAGCTAAAGTTTAGGTGTATGGCTAATAAGGCACTTGCTTCATGCTGCAGCGTATGATCACACATGCAATTCAATCCATCATTTGGAAAAAGATCTATTGACGAAGGGCTCAAGTGCATTATGGATTTGCAATAGATAGAGCATACAATGCCTCCTGTTCCCTCATTTGAACGTCTATGGGGGGAGGTGGATTTCCAATTATGACAACCAAAGTTGAAATTCAGCATGTTGCTTGGGCAAGGTATCAGATATATTTGTTCCAAAGAATGCATAAGCTGTAGAAAAGACATTGTAAGATTTCAATTCAGATTTGCTAAACGAGCAATATAAAGCGTTGTAATATGTCATTGTCCGATAAAGTTTAAGCAAGGAATTAAATTGTTTATAGTATGTCAAATTTACCGTTGAACCAGTGACACTGCGTTTTGGCCAGAAATGGTCGGCTGTCACGCAAGTTTTTAAAATCATGCTGCGTTGCTTTTCTCTTTCCTGAGGTTTCTCTTTCATCCTCGCTCCCATCGTTGATCCATGAACAAATTTAAGCATGCTTTCTTACGCTCTCATACGCCAAAGATTACGGAAGATAGAACACAGCAATTTGTGAAGCGCCTTTCTGCCAATGCATTTAGCACTCCGGTAATGCCAGATGACAGCAGAGATTCTCCAAGAGGTCCTCCTACAATAAGACTTGATAATCTATCAAGCAAAGAACGACCAGCTTATCAATCCTGGTGGAAAGATTTGGATCCTTTTAATCTTGGCAAATTGGATAATGAAGCTGTTCTGAAATTTTTGGGCGGCTGCGGACTCCCAGACACAAAGCTGGAGCAGGTAAGCCTTCAGTTACATGGCGGAAGCATAACCAGACGGACTATCTAAGACTGTATTAGATCTTGGCATTATTTGAGGATGCTGTTGGAGGATTAAACGAACTACAATTTTATGCCATGCTCCGACTGATTGCCCACGCCCAAAATGGACGGAAAGTAAGTCGTGACCTAGTTTTTCTGGGAGGTAAAGACAAGAGTTACTTTTCGGACAGCAGGACAAATGACTAAAATACCTCCTTCTTTTCATAGCACCTGTCCCTCGGTTTCAAACCGATGCTATTGACGCTCTAATCACGTCCAATACCGTCTCTCGGCAAACGACTCCGCCACAGCACAACCCAGCCCCGGCCACGGAGAAGTGTAACACAAGTCCCTCAGATACGTGGGCGTCTAGCATGCGAGATTTACGAGGCCGAAATTCATGGTGGGGGCAACCATGTATTGATTTAGAACAATCAAATATTTCAAACACAGTGCCTTCAGTACATGAACGGCGATCGGTTGCTACAACACCGTCTTCTACAACTTGCCCTCCCCAGCCACAGACCGCAAGTTGGACACACGATTTTCCAAAGCAAGTGAATCCATTCCCAGTGCCATGGGGTGTGCAGCCACCTCCACCAACACCGACACGTGAAGTCAAGAACGAAAATAAAACAGTCTATACGCATTCTCGATCCCGTTCCGTCCCGTCATCCAAGCAACAAGATTTATTCGCGATAAGTCCAGAGCAGAAACCATCCCTACATACTTCCAGATCATCGATAGACGCTGCCTCGTTTCAACGGCTCCAGGCCCCCATTGATACTGGCCAATCACTACTTTTAACAAAGAAATTCGTATATAATCCACCTAAGTCTACTAATCCGTTCGATAATGAGTACGCTGATGAAGATGACTCTACCGAAGAATACAGGAGCCCATTTGAAGATCAGGATTTGATATCTGTGTTCACACCGCCACGAAGGCCAAATGATCACCCCAACACTGACAATATTCCCCCACCTCCTGTTCCAGCACAGGACACGAAGCCTGCCTTCCCGAGATATGCACGCAACGTTCCCACCTCCCTATTGAAGCGTAGCCAAAGCTACGGAACGCACCATACCGAAGTGGAGTCCAATCAACATGATGAGGACTTCACTAAACTTTTTAGACACAAGTCCGTTGGATATAACCGATGATCTAAAACTATACAGTACTTAATTGCATTTTATGGAAAAGGATTGCTATTCTCTCGATCCTAAAACCCAATGCTTACTTTATTGAGGCATTGGGTGTGTATATCTTTTGATTTGTGGATCCAATTCGGAATCACTAACTATATCTTAGTTCGTAATGATAGCGAACGTTGATTGCATAATCAAATTAGTTCAAGTGGTCTGCCCACTGCTACCCTTTATATTTTCTTAGTTGGTGTGCTTTACGTTAAAAGCCTATAGGATAGATTGATCTATTACTGGAACAATGTTTTGGTGTGTGACGTTTGAATAGGTTCTAGAGACGCGATATAATTAGCTAATTTTATGATTTGCAACCGTCATGATAAGGAAGCAATACATTTGGTATATAGTTCGAGAGAAAGAGTACAGATTGAATGACATGACGGAGTAAAGGTATATGGGTTCACTTTCTTTCTTTTCTTCCCTTCTGGCTTGGCCATCCATTTGATTCTCGGTCCTTGTGTTAGTTACTGTCAGCTGCTATGTAGCAGATATGGAAAGATGTATAATGAGGATGAAGACCTTGCTTTCCGAGATTGTTATTCAGCGAATTTAGACATTAAATTTTTGTTCTCCCCTAGGTATCTGGCTCCCTGGGTTAATATGATAAGACATGAACTTCCTGCTGATCTTTCCGTCAACGATATCTTGCTGTATAGTAGTAAAAACCGAATGATGATTGCTTGTTCTCCTATTGTCCGTGCTGGTCGCTTCTTCACATCGGAGCATCAATTTCTTGTATACCTGTCCCAGCTATTTGAAATTCATGTTCGCGTTTTTCGCGCTCTTCATCAACGCCGTCGAATGGAGAACGACGAGTATTACGATATCGACTCCATTCTAGCAGAGCATACTGTATGTGTTTTACAACGTATATACCCTAGTTAACGTGCTGTACAGAAAATACCATGCATTTTCCTTCACGACATTGATGCCGAAGCCAATGTGCAGGGCGACGATTCCATCGTAAGCAAAAGCGATCTGTTAAAGCATATCACTAACAGAAAAGGAAGATTCGAGCGAACACACGCATTGAATTGCCCTATTGGATGGCAAAAACATTAGCACAATTCACGTAAGGAACTCATTATTCTTGTTTCATGGGATGCTGATCGCTTATACTGTTTATAGTCTGCCAAATGGAGAGTAAGTTTTAGCTTAAAATCCGGCTTCTTCTTTTCTTACGTGTGGATTATTCAGGAAACTGTTAACGGTTGAAATACCAAAGACTTATGGGAAGCGAGTCCGCAATGCACTTGCTGCTGGTGCATTGAACGTTGATTTCCGCATATTATGCCCATACTTTTATACGTTTGGCACGAAACTTGTCGAGCTGGTCAGGGATGAAGACTTGGCACCTACTTTATCAGAAGCTTTCAAAACGCGCTTAAAAGAAATCATGGACTACTCTCAAAGTGGTGTCAATGCTGTCGGCCAAGAGTTCCTTCACAGACTGGACGAAACCGAAAATGAATGCAAGTACTTTTCTTTGCCCCTGAGAAATGATCTCATTTTGTTTTTTGCATATAGTGTTAAAGGCAGGTCAACACAGTTCCAGTCAGGCACGACAATGGCGCAACCGATCTTTGCACCAGCTTAAATCAACTGACATCAAAGCACGTTTCACTACTCACACCCTTTCCTCCTCTTCCTCACAGTAGTTTACCTTTCATCTTTCTTTTTCATATTTTATCCGGATACCAACACTACCAAAATCTTGTTTTTTTTCTTCATTTATTAACACATCCGTTGCATAGGTTTGGATCCATCAGAAGCGCATAATAAAATGTTTTCATATATTTATTCCTTTGTCAAGCGGTCTTGTCCAATGGGTCTGCTTTACTGCCAGTTCCATGATGCGACTGCCTAAGCGGTTTCCTGGCTAATCGTAACAATAACCATCTCGGCAGGTTCCGGGCCGAATGGTAGTTCCATATTGGTTGAAGCATTTGTCGCCGTCACTTTTACCATTGCAAGGTGCTTTCTGCTGTGCGATTACTGTCACCACCAGCAACAAGAGATAAACGGAGACAAACGTCACGTTTGATGACCACTTCGCCATTGAATTTTACGGATAATGAGAAATCGAGTGGAAGGTCGAAGAAAGATACGATCCGATTTATACTATCACTATGACAGAAATGTGCCGACCTGAGAACCGAAACTATGCTATTTATACTCTGTCTCTGGCTAAATGTTCCCCCCTTTTTTTTTAATCTTAGCTTTATATAACTGCTCTGTAGTAATATCATGCGTTCGGAGGTATTTTTAGACTCAAGCAAAGTGGGAACACCGTCAGTTGGCGGCATATAGTCTCAGCACTAGGTAACAAAGTCAACTGCTTCAACTATTTATGGAGCGAGCTACAGTGTACAGTACGGCGAGGCTACTTATTTTTCTACATGCGGATTTAAAAACAACGTTTGGAACGCTCAAGATAGGGAATAGTGCTCAGTTCTAAACTTGCCACAGGCTACAGACGCGTTCCAGCGAAAGAAAGTTCTATTGCTGTTCCTAACCCCATGACAAAACATACGAAATACAGGCGCATTCGCAACTTTGTTTTTTTTCTTGGGTAAGGGTTAGGCGAGATACGACGTCGCTTCATCCTGAAAGAAAGAGAGACTGCGTGCGCCTAACACGTATTCTCATCGCCAATTTTTGCTTAAGGAAAAGCCGTAATTCGCTTCTACTGAATTACGGGTCGCTGGTCTTGGCTGGGCTGAACATTCTTGAATTACGTTTACTGTTTATTGAATATTATTATACGCTACTCTAAATGAATTTTGCGTTCATAGAAGGGTCAAGTTTGCGCTAAAATTAAAATAAATATGCGTCATTAGTAAAATCAGTTGTGCGGCAACTATCTCTTTTTGCAAAATTGGATTAATGCAGATCGGTTTGTGACGGTAAAAAAAGGCTGTTTCGTGACAAATGAAAAATGACGAGAAAAAAAAAGGAAGCAGTCTATTTAATGCTCGAGAGGCTATTCTGACATGATCACGCCTTCATTTAAGGTTGACCAGGACGATGTCTCAGTCACCATTGTCATTAAGACTCCTTATGTCAGAGTATGTCCCTTTTCTTTTTCCTCTTTTGTTTTGATTGCTGCCAACAAAGTGATGAATCGTCCGACGATCGTTCTAGGCACAGGATGTGGACTTACATGTCCAGAACAACGAATTCAGACTTTTTCTGCGACCCTACTTCCTTAGGTACTTACAACAAAAGAAAAGAGAATAGAAAAAAGAAAGAGACGGGGAAGCAGAAGTAATGAAAAGCGTTACCGTAGACTCTATTTTCCGGGAAACCTCGTTGAAGACGATGACTCCAAGGCTGTGTATGATCCTTCGTCCGGCGAATTCACTGTTCGGATATCCAAGGAAACAAAAGGAGAGCATTTTCCAGATCTCGATTTGTTGACCAAGCTATTAGCAAGGCGAGGCGAGTCTACCGAGAAAAAAGAAACAAAAAAACCGTTGATCGAAGTCATTGGAGAACAACAGGAAATGCGAGATGAATTACAAGATGGTAAATTCCGTTTCGGCCCGCTTGTTTTTTTTTCCTTTCTTCACTTTAAGGTCTAATTTACCATATGCAGCTGTGGATTTCAATTGGGAACTGCCGCAAGAACTTCCTAAAAACGAACTGAAACTACAGACTTCTTATGGGTTCAATAATCAATACAGCGGTTATTTCACGCATGTTCAAGAAACCATGAATGAGATTATCGATATAGATGAGCCAGAAAAATCCACCGTGGAATCCAGACAAAAGAACAGAATAGAGAAAGAAAACTATAAATTCGATGAAGATTACTATGCCATGGATTATGTACATGATGAAGAAATCCAGCGCCTTATGAAATACAAGCCGATATGGTCCAAGGAATTGCGTCGCATACAAAAATTGAAACAAACAACGCCGAACAAAGAAGCTTCAAAAGGTGAGCACACGCGGACAGGAAAGTTTTGTAGTTTAACGAGTAAGAACGGGTATTAGCACCTTTAATTCAGGAAATTGGAACGGAGAATATTGATATCGACCTGGAGTCATTAGCAATTACAGACCATCAAGAATCACTTATCAAGTTCTCAAATAAAGAAGAAAGTATGATGCGTGGATTGCCACACAAAGAATGTAAGAAGAAAAAGGAAAAGGGGGAATGAAAAAGAAAAAAAGAAACTGAGAATTTTGTTGTATAACATTAGACCTTTTATCGAATGAGAAGATCACATACCTCGGTCTGGTCGACATTATGTTCGCTTATTCTTACAATCACCGTATTTCAGAGGGTGATAATACGGTAGAATCTGTATGGTGCATTGGAAAACTAAGTCCAACGATAGCCTGTTTGGAGGTAAAGGGAAAAAAAAAAAGAAGAGTTGACTTTGCCGGTAGCGCTCCATCTAAACTTTTGTATTATCTTAGCAATTTACCACTCTAAGAGAAACCATGATTGCATGCTTCCGTCGCGCATTAGCCTATCCACTGTATCGTCATTTTGGATTATGCGAGAAAGTTTTGCAAGATGTCTATGTTCTCTTCCGACTGGGAAAGCGGGCTATTCTGAAAGCATTACTGGAGATGAAAGACATGTTTGATCATCATGATGTATACTATATCTATAGTAAGACGTGGTTAGATGATTATTGTGTATGGATTCAGCACGCGAGGTGAGAAAACGGGAAAGAGACTCATCCATTGACATCCCTGAACTCATTGTTCTTATATATCAGTGATCATGTTATCCGTACACTGGCGCATGAATTACATCATTTTGTTATTGATAAATCAGAAATCGGTTGGGATCTTCCAGAGTTGGAAAAAGTAAAAATCAAATTAATACTTTTTTAATTTTCTTTTCTCACATGTCCTTTCTTTTTCTTTTCTAGATTGCCAAAGAATTAAAGGAATTAGAAGACACGAGTCTCACCCATTTGGAATAAAAACCAAAAGAAAAGTATACACACAAGACACCATAAGACCATCCGTATCATAAAATAAAAGGAAAAAAAAAAAAGAAAAAGAGCATCATGTAGGTGTACAATGGCTAATACGTAGGGAAAAAGAAAAGAAGAAGAAGCACAGCTTCTTGTTCGTTTACGGGATAAAAGTAGAAAAATTTAAAACGGCCTTTGGGCCGAATAATAACGCCATCCCATTCGAGTCTTTGACCGTTCGCACTCCTCGATGCCCTTTGATAGCGTATCCAGAAGCTCGGTTTCGGTTATTTCATTGTATTCACTTAGCCACAGTTTAAGCGTGCGAAATCTCCTATCCATCAGGTCTTTGAAGAGATATCCTGTCTCCTTCAATCCTATAGAATCATCACGCGTTGGTAATTGGAAACCTCCGGCTCTTTTTTTTATACGAGTTTACAGATGGGCATTTTTTTTTACCTGTAGTACAACACCATTCTCCCAAGGGTAGTTCGATTGTTCGTTCATCCATCACTGTGAAACCACATGCTGATAGAAACTGACCGATCTCTTTCACGACATTCCTTTGGATATTCACGTTTTCAAAGAATTTGTCAAACCATCTATCAAAACGATCAAGATGGGGTCCTGGGGAATACATTTGAAGTTCTTGGAAACACAAAGTTAGGGACACAATTTTGAAAGATGGCAATTATTTCTTTGTTTCTCCCCGGCGTTTTACCTTGTTCATAAACTTCGATCCATCCCCCAGGTTTTAATATCCGTTTGATGTCATTGAAGAGGTCGATCCATTTGTGACTCGGCGAGTTTACTAACCAGACATCCCTCATCATGATGTAGTCCACGGTATTATCTTCCAAGGTGCCAAACCCGTTGTCACCTTCGTGAATGATGGCTGGTCGAAACGAAGCATTTTTGGTGTATGTAAAATTAGGCAGCATAGCCGAACTGTAATCTATCCCGATCACTTGTGCATCTGGAAATTCCTGGGCCATCTCCATCACCCAGATGCCTTTGCAACCCTTTGTCAGTAAATTCATCTTCCCTTTATCCTTTTTTTCTTGTTTCGGTTGTCTCATCACCTGTGCCACAACACCAATCCACAATCACCTTTGGATCTTTGAGAGGAATTTGATAATTCTTTCCCCAAACATGTTTTAATAAATAATGCTATTATACAAGTAAATAAGTAAGAACGAACCAATATGTCGCGTCTCTCTAGACTTTTTTCAGATATATCACTTGCCTGTCGTTGTTGTCTAAAAAGAAAAGAAAAAAAAGAAAGGGAGCATCGTTTGTTAGTATGCTATCTCCTAAACAAGCGGAGTGTCATGCCACGTTACTTGTCATGTTCTTTTCTTCTCTCGGGCTCGTTTTCCGGGAGCATGTAGAGGTTCATCAAGATCAGCTCGCTCAGATACTTTGGCACGACAGGTTTTTCATCTTCTTTGGGTAGTTGTTCGTCGATAAGTTTTTGTACTCCATCAGTTCTCTCTTTTTGGTCGTGATGCGGTTGTGACAAGGTTGCGTCCAGCGCGTCGGAGGAAGTGAAACCTGTGGCTGAAGCCGCAGCATGAACGGCGGCTTCCATAGCAGATCCTCCATCAAACCAGGTTGTTTCTCTTTTTGTCGTTGCGGTGGAGGATGCTGCAGCTGAGGAAGCGCGGGAAGAGGTTGAGCCTTTACTATGATTGCGAATCCGATGAACCAAACCATGATAAGAGTTGGCAGTGGTAGACCGTTCACCGACACTTTGACCACTAGCGGTGCTTATGCTTGTATCTGGTTTATGAGTCTTTTTGGATGCATGGGATCCGGCCAAACTCAAGACGAAACGGACATTGGACACCCGACTGTCCCTCCTGACACTGTCATCGTTTGTGTCTGCTGTTGTGGACTTATTTGTCTGCTGTTTTTTCTTTCGTTTGCTCAAAGACAGACCCATTGTGTTTTCTATAACATATGTGATTTTTTTTCTTCTTTTCGACGTTATTCTTTTCTGTTATGATAGTATTAGGAAAAGGGGAAGAGGAGGGGTTTCTTTTTGGAAAGGACAACGGGAACGGGATCGATGGATGATAAGGATGGATATTTTTTTTTTTTGGTACTGTATGGTTTATGTGTGCATGGTTATTTTGGAAAGAAAGGGAAACAGCGATGTGAGACATCCGTACTGTTTTTATGTTCTCTATATGGAAATTTGATTGCGTGACATACAAGTTTGACTGTAAGAAAAGCACGAGGGCATAGCTGATTTTAGACGATGGGAGATCTCCAAACTCTATGTACCTTTGAACCCAATAGTACAATAATACACAAACCACGCATCATTGCTTCTACTCTATCCTATCAAACCTCTCTAGTTTGAATCCATCATAACCTTCAAATAACCAATGCACCTCCAACAACTCCCCTTTCTTCGTCCTGGAAAGAATCCTTTCTCAATGTTTGCCCATGTGTAACAAGACAAATTCATTTCGTGCGACGACATTGCATTGCCTTTCGGTAGCTATTCCGTACTTTCTACTGCTTTCCCAACCAATCGTCTGTATCTAACTACACCATGTTTCTTACTTTCTTCTTTCCCCTTTAGCGTAGATATCTTTTTGGTGCGGTTTGAACATTGCTTAGCTTTACTTGGATGCTAAGGTGAACCCCTCCTCCTTCGGATACCATTATGTATATATATACACACGGCATTAATGTAAACTGTCAATGCTTAACAACGGATTTTCCTTTGTTTCTTTTCTAATGCAGACGCTGTTAAGTTACAGTCAAATCCTCCGTTTACCTGGTTAATGCAAGCAGACTTTTTCCCACAGCATAATTTGGATTCTATCCCCTTCTTAAATTGCTTACAGCTCTGCATATTCTCTTTTGAAAAGATCCAAGCTTCTAACATACGAATCACTTTTCGAAATACATCCATCTTGAGATCAGCACTTTTGCAACAGCTTTCTTTTTCTGGGAGGAAGTCAGGGATTTGAAAAATGGTGATTCATTATTGCTCTCTGAATGGCTCTAGATCGGGTACGTCAGCATATCCTACTAAAATGTATCTTCTATCTTCTTATTCTCGTTTGTTGTTATTTTCCTTTACTCTTCTCCATATGACAAAGACTGTAGCATTCATAATGAACATCACACTTCTGGGTTTAATCCATCTGTGCAAAAAAGACAGAATATTGGATATCTGACCTTTGAAAAGTGTCCTTGTTAAGAAACGCTTATTCAGAGCAAGAAACTTTGGGTACCATTACGTGTTTATCTTAGAGGAATCTTCGGGCGACTAATTTGACTCGGTTATCAAATTGAGGGTTCAGGATGGTCGAATTCTGTTCATAAAACGGATTCATCAATATCTATAGGCAAAAAAGCACATAGATGGTTATAATCATATAAAACGCACGGAACCACTTGCCTTGATATATGTTTCGTAAACTTCGTTAAAGAAGTTTTTAATACTATCTTCTGACTTTTGGTCATGTAACAGCATGAATTTCACGTCTGCAATGAAGAAACAATCAAGCCAGTCAAAAGTCAAGGACAAGATAATCGTTTCCCATAATCAGTTTTTGGGTATCTAATTTATACAATAAAAAGGATACTGCCCGCGGTGACAAAAGCCGAGACGTAGTATTCGTTGAATCGATCAATTGATTTAAGGAACCTGGAATTACCAACCTTTTTCTTTAGGGACACATAAGCAAAATTAACTTAGTAGCCTACATTGCCTGAGTATTCCACTGCACTTCTTCTACCACATCCAAAGCCGCGTGAATGATAAACTGGCTAAGGTGTTTGTGCTCATCTTTCTGTGTGAATCAATCGTAAATTAATGGACTGCATTAACAGACGGCAGAATTCGACGTTGTACCCGACTTGCCTCTGAAAAGGCGGACGATCTTGAAGAAGGCACAATTTCTGTTTCATATATGGGATTGTCGGTCGCGCCAATAATGGCGAAATAGTACTGACCAGACATTACACAGCAGGCAGGCTCCCTTTCCTGCCAAGCGGAATTTGAGCCCTGCGTACTAAAGTCACTTCACCGAAGAAATGATTGGCCAGACGCCATATCTTGTTGCGGTCATCGAAAGCTCGCCTTGCCTCCAGTTTTATGTCTGTTACCAATAAAGACATTGCTGCGCTGAGTACAGTCATGTTACGAGAGTCTCACCTACGGATCTACCCCGTCTGATGACTCTCTTTCAATAAGCTGTACAAGAAAGCTCGAAGACTTGAAAGTTCTGAATCATGGATACGTAGTAGAAAGGCTCTTAGTCCTTTCATTCAGAAGTTCCTTGCGTTTAGCACCACTGTGGGGTATTAACTAGAGAAAAAAAATACCTCTCTTGAAAAGTTGAAACATCTGAAATAGTCCACTATTCTAAATGTATTGACAGGTTATTGAAAAGCTATTGGGTTTTGACACAGCATTCCCGAAAGATCAAATCAATTGCTGACTGTCACCACTGTGAAGGCTGACAAAACTCAGGTATGATGTTAGTATGTTATCGAACAAGCGACAATAGCCGTTCAAAAAACCCTGCTGTTGGTATGTCACTGAGCATTTCATTTCCAATCCCGATTCTAGATTGATTCACTCTGCTGCTTTCACCACGCCCCCTTTCCACTTTATCTTGACCTTTACCTGAATGGCTGCCCGCGCAATAAAGTTAACCTTATTCTCTTCAAGTACATGCTCTCTATGTACCACTGCTAAGGAGGCTATTCTTAGAGTCCAGAAGCAGGTAACCAGCGAAAAGGTTCCTTTGAATCTGTAACAGCTCAACGATGGCTGCAGACTCCATTCACTCTGTCTGTGTTAGACATTCACAAGGAAGGATGTCCAAAAGAATTTGCAGACAAATACATATTCGACATTCCAGTTGTCCACTTGAATGATCAATTTCTAATGCAGCATCGTGTTCCTGAAGACAAGCTGCTCGAGGCGATCAAGACGTACGAAAAAACGGGAAAGGTCGTGCCCTGAAAAGACTGGAGAAAACAAAGTTTCCGCTTGACTGGGTTGTACGAGATGGGTTCCTTTGTCGTCATTGCTACAGCCCACTGATAGCGCTTCTCAACAAATACTTATAGAATCGTACAACAAACCATGTGTACAAAAGTGAGAGAAAGAAGGTTTACCATGTGTATGACCTATTTTGGAGTCCACATTATTCTGAAAGCAATAAAGTGCTTACTCATCTATAAGGGGTTTTACGGTGGAATTATTGATCGAGGTCGGTTTCGTCATGGTATTACTTCTACATTGAGGGAAAGGGTAAGCATCCTTCGCTTACTTCAGCATGTTTTCCCCTTTCTATACAGTACTCCGCTATTTGGGTTTGTAGATCCATGAGTTTCCCATTCCTTTTTCGACGATAATGGTGGGAAAGTCTTACGAAACGTGGGTGTTGTAATGGGGAGTGCCACTGTACACATTCGTGTACAAAAGAGACCATTGCGTCCTGTTCTTCTATCGAGATATCAGAATCTGATACTAAATAGAGATCAATTACATCCTAAAAGGACGATTTTTTCGGAAGTCAACTATCTTGTTCCATGTCGCTTTTATAACGCACAATTATGAATAAATGCTTTTTATTGCTTATGCAGTTAAGGTTGAGATGTATATAACTGCAGTAAATGGTGTACCTGCATAGTCCTACGGATTTGCTTAGCACAGACCTTGTTCTGCCAGAGCCCGGGGGTAGAAGGGTGCCCAAGGCGCGTTGGCAATTATTTTTTCGGGATCCGATAATTATCAGCATGTCCCGCCTGAACGTTAAACGCCTCCCTTTTTTGGATGTAAAATAACAGAGAATAAAGCCATGCATCTACAACGGAAACTTTCTATGTTTTTCGGAGGAAAACATGTTACGTTCTATAGACCCAATAGCTAGCGAACTATGCTTCCAAAGTGTGAAGCTAGTGGCGAGAAGTGCTGGAGAAAATATTTTTTCCGCTGTCACAGTGTCACTGACCTGCCTGCGGAGTACACAGAGCGAGCGGGTGAGCCACAGAGAGAGAGAGAGATGCGCAATGGACGGAATGGAAAGCCAACCTTTTTTTTCTCTCTTTCCTTTCCTTCATTCCTTCACAGCCCTACAACCATTCAACCACAATGCCCATGGCCGCCCGAAGAACGCAAAACATCTCCGAAACGAAACTAAACAGATTGCTCGAGTTCAATCAACGGCTCAAGGAACAGCTAGATGTACCGAGAATCACCGTGTCATCAGCTTCCAATAGGTAATGCTTACCTATAACGACAGACGTTGAATATACTCACTGGATTGAATTTTAGTTTAATTGACTATTGCAAATCCACAAGGGATCCAATGGTGCCTTCTGTCTGGGGACCTATCGACAAAAAAGATGATCCATTTGCCCCAGCGAATGGCGGTGGCGGTTGCTGTGTCGTGATGTGATAAATTTCTTTGTTTGTTTCTTCCTTTTCTTCTTCTCTTTCTCTCTATATCTCTACCTATCTTTGTGTCTTTAGTTTTTCTCGTATGCAGTCAGCCTAACACATTGAAACAAACCCTGTGTAAATATTATTCTACTTTATATCTCCTTTTCTTTTTTTTTTAGTTTAGCATCCAGGTATTACAGACAACCCACTATTATCTAAAGGAAAGCAAGAAAAAAAAGAATTCGTGCCGAAAGCACTATTGAAAAACTGACCATCCGCAGTTGGATTTTACCATGACAATCTAAGAGATCCACTACTTCGTCGTTGGCCACTGTTTACGGGTTTATGCTTAATAGATCCTAAGATAATCGACGCTTATGTATGACTAGCCCAACAGAAATGCTCACCCATCGAAGTAGGAAAACACAAGGTTGGGAACTGCTAGTACGTTTCCCAAGCACCCATGGTTACACGACGTCGGTTGATACACAAAAAGGAACTCGATGTTCTTTTACCCAATATAGCAAGAACGGAATATAATGTTGTTTGAAAGAGGATTTACGCTGCTCTTGAATGAAACCTGCGCCATGTAGGATTTATAATTGGCGCTAACGGTTGATCAGATATGTGTCCTTAGCAAGTAAATTATGCTGAAAGTCCTTATTATACTTACTTCCACTTGCTGCTGTAATCAAGCAAACGTTCGTTTGGAGCAGCATAGATAAAACATCCATAATCGATTATCATGTATGAGCGAACTTGCGACTTCTGCCTACTTACCTCGTAGATGTTCCCGCTATGTTGCGGACAGCGCTATCGCACCAGATACTGGTGGGTTGGTATGTAGAGAAACTAAACAGCGATGGATCGGACTTTGGCGTCAAAAGGGAGAAAGGCTTCTTCCAACGAGCATTTTAGTCGTGCCAACCAAACAGATGCAAAGCACGGCTTCCGCATCGCTATGGACCGTATTCGGGCCAGGCTGATACCGGGACCGCTCCCCGTTAATGCACAAAAAGCTGTCATTGATCGAAACCGCTCTTTGCCTTTCGGCTACAGATTCTTGGACCCTTTGGCCGTATTAACAGAGAAAAACAGACAGAGAGCATTGTTCCATAACGTCAGCTATTTATTCGTCATTGCGACGCTGGGATACCTTCGATTGTCTTCTTCCTAACTTTCCCCCTCCTAGTTTAGAACGAATGTCGGTCCCACGGAACTTAATCGATAAAAGTAATGGACTTCTCTTCTTCCAAGGAGTCAACTGTTATGAATTTCCGTTCTTCACTCGCAATTACGTCGTAGAAAATGTTGGTATCTGGCGCTGCGTGCGACTTTCTTTGTTCGATCGACTTCGAGTAATAAAACGAGACATAATACATTATGAGAAATACGGGTTCAGCCTAGTTTCCGTTAGTACCTATTGAGCTATTGACGGTTTCTGATGTACTATTAGGGTATAACAGGAGTGGGTCATGACTTAGGTCACCAGTCAAATTGTGACCAGACTGAAATACTCAACAAGACCGGCCATGATCCAGGGATCGTACATTTTCAAAAACTCTCTCTTCACAGTATCTCTGTGTGTGTCACTTCCACCTAAATCTAAATTCAGATAAGGTTAGGTGTATAAGGTTAAAAAAATATATAAAGAAAAGGGAACATAACAACAGGAATCCAAAGCAGACAACTGTGGATAAACTAATGATAATGTGAGCTTCATTCACCATTGTCTTCTTAATCTTCTTGGAGAAAAAAAGAAATGGAAGCTAAAAAACAAAGAGAAAGAACAGATCGAATTCAAACTATAGTAAGATTCTGTTTGAATGGGTTATCTATTTAGCGTTCGATTAATCTGTAGTATAGCGTTTATTCCACACACATGCCTATTGTCGTGTGCCAGCAAGAATTTGCAACACATCGCTACCCTTATTAAACGCAAAATGGAATCATATCATCAGTAGTTCGGGCTTTCAGTCATATACATTGACACTGATAAGCGAGGTGTTAAGCTTTTTAAATACCTTTTACAAAGTACCATAGCTTCACATAATCAGAAATCTGGAAGCTGGCCCTATTTGGTTCTTTGAACTTGGAGAAAATCTCCTAGTTATAGTTAAGTTTTTATTGACTCGGATAAGACAGTGTAGCAATGGCGGGGATATATCAACGAACCGGGTACGTTTTCCCAAAAATAGCTGTTCTTTATATAAAGATTGTAAATGTACTTCTTTTCCTTTCCTTTTTCCTTAAAAGTTTTTGATAACTAGATCTTTAAAAGGCTAGTGAAGCACTACATCGAACGTTCCAAATATTATCGTTCAACAGCAGTGCCTCCGAAGCATGTACCCCAGACTAACAGCAGGAAGATATCCCTCTAACGGTTGCAAGCAGTAGTGCTGATGCTATTGAGCCTGCATTATAGGAGTCGATTCAAAACTGTATGCGGGACCATGAAGTTGTGGTGCATGCATTGAGTTTGAAAACGGAGATGCAGAGCTCTAACACAAAAGCGCAATATAAATCGAAACAGAAAGCAATTCATGATAACGTGCTTACTATTTCATTCTTTATTTAAACCGTAGGACGCATTTTCTTGCTGAATTTTCTGTAGGTCTATCGTAGCGGTCAGCAGTACGCAGATGGTCACATCGTAATCAAGGCAAAACTTAGTCTTGAAGAAGTGGTTTCCATACAAGGATATCCCAAAGAAAACGACGGTACACCTTAGCAATTTGGACGTTTTACGGGGGATTCGTACGTAAAAGTTGATTGCCGTCTTTACTTTACTCAAACAGCGTTGAGATTACACTAACATCGACATTCTTATGGGAAGGACTTGAAGATGTGGCAGCAGAGTAAAAATCACCCACAAGTCTATGAGAAAAAATACAATTACATCGACCGTTGATGGGGGCAATCCAAAAAGATTATACATGTGAAGTACCGCTCAATTTGTCCATGTATTACCTTTATGTAAACACGGAGGCGCGTTTACGCAACTGTATGAGATTTCTGTTGCAATGTACGATGTTACTGCGAAGAGAGGCCAAGCAATTTCTGGAGCATGCAGGTCTTTGATTTTGAGATGGAAGGGTACAGCAAGTGCCCGGCTTTTATCGATCTTTTGATGTAAGGCTAAATCAACCCAACCAACCGGAGCAATTATGCGGCCTGTATCCGACACAAAGACATTTACTTGTGTGCCTTTTCTGCTCTCATACTTTGTTTTCTTCTTTCGCTGATAATTGCAAGCGAATCTTTTCCGTCTTTTTCCATGAACCAAGATTGGTTGGATATAAAGGTAGTAAAAGGTAAGGAATAAAAGTGGGAGTGCGATCATGAATATTCAAGTCAGCTTAACCTTTATCCCTTGCTTCCCTGTGATTTTCTTTATTCGTATTGCCGCTTCTTTCTCAATAGCAATCACTATAACCTAGGTTCTTTATACTTTGTATCCTTGGTCTTTCCCTTCTTTGCCAACCGTTATAAAGACTTGTCCATTTTTTCTCTGTTGTCCGAATCGAATTTTTCTCGTTATCTTCTTTCTCCTTTTCAACTACATGAGAGCTAGCCACGATAAATAAAGTGATAAAGTTTCAGTTTTTTTTTTATCAGAAAAGTTCGCAGTCCAATCTGTCAAGTGAAAATTGGACAACAGTTCAGAGAACAATTCGCATCTCACCTTTCCGTTCTACTTTTGAGAACTAGATCCAACATTTCTTGTATTTTTTAAGAACGAAATACAATTACCTACACCACGCGGTAGCGCCAGAAGAAAAAGGAAAAGGCAAACAGAGCCTCAGATATCCTACGATCAAGCCAAAAATACCTTGCTTGAAGTACTTTTACAGAAGATGAAGAGTACTATAGCAAACGAACTGTGGAAAAATGAGATAAAAAATTCTAGAAAAACAAAGAAAGGAAAACAGTCTGCCAAAACAAAAGAAAAGAGACTGAAGGCTCAAGAAAAAAGGATGGATCGTTTGCGACAAGCTCTTGAAAAAGCAGACAGAATCCCTCGAGGAAGTTTTGAGGAAGCACACAAAAAAGCGGGCGTCCCTAAAGGGGCAATAGAGAAACAGATACGTTCTAGACTCTCGTCGTCCCATAAAACAGGCGAATTTTGGAGACAATGCGCGGTCGATAACTTCGATGATGTCTTGGCTGTGGTCAAAGCTGAAGGAAAGCAGAACAGACCCAAAAAGAAAGATGAAGACTCGGATAACCTTTTCAGGACATGTACAGTTCCTTTGAAATCCGTACTGCGGCCGGATCTTGACGAAAATCTGAAAAGGATTTTTATGCACACGGTAGAGTCGACGTCCGTGCAAATGACGGATTATGTGTCCGACTTGGCAACTGTTGTACGTGCTACCATGTTGAAATACGTGTCAGTTTCCTTGTCTCTAGACCCAGCATCAGGTTCAGTGAAAGCTGAATTGGACCAAACATCAACTGGCTTCGATATCCGTACAGTTGTACCCAAAGAAAAATTACGTGACGAAAGTATGCTGGTAGATGACTATTTTGTACCTGTAGCCCCAATGCTAGATAATCTTTCGCAGTTTCTTGACGAGATGCCAGGCAGGCGAAACAACGATCTACTTTCTATGTTCAATGAGAACCATATCCAATTTCTGCACGGGTTATATTTTGGCACAAAAGGAAACGTGAGCAAAGAAAAACACTACTTATGGATGCAGTTCCATGATCAAACTCTTGACAATCAGCCTGCAATTCCCGATGGTCCTTGCAGGACGTCGCATTTTTACATGAAGCAATTTTCGACGAATTTAAAGAATATGTGGGCAGGATCTCTTTACAACAGAAGCATGAATCACTTATTGCGTGTCCTACTCCGTGTTAATCTTGCACCAAGGCGTGAAGAAAAGGTACGAGAAATTAGAGAGAAGGCAAAACTAGCAAGAGAAAAAGAAATCGAGCAGCAACAAGTGATCAAGTACCAATATCGGAAAAAAGCTATCAAATGGAAATTAAAAAACGAGAAAAAGCAATTGCGAAACTTGAAGAAGCAGATCGAGCAGGAAGAAGAAGATGATATCTTGATAAGGCTAGCCACACGTGCGGCGACGTGTGCTGAGGCGATCGAACGGCTCGAAAACCAATTGCTGGTGAGATCGGAGTCCAGGTCCAACCCAAAATCAATAAAAGTAGAGCAAATGAACAACCGAGCGTCGGTTACAAAAGAAGAGGTAAACTTCATTATTGATTAGGATATATGCTTACGTGGCAAAATAGGAGCAGCAAGCGAAGATTTTGATATCCCTCGGTGAAACACACATCGGTGTGTTCGAACAAATAGAAGAAGAACTGGAGGAGGAGGAGAAGGAGGAGACAAGTGAGCCAAGCAGGCGAAAGCTCGGTATCCTGCAAGCTATTACCAAAGCCCTCCTACAGTCAGATAAGATCAGCGGCCATGTAACAGTGGAAGATGTGCTAGCTACCTCTCATGCGGACGATGCATTTTCTCCTCAAGAAATCGATACCGTGGTGAATATCGCAAACGCATTAAGGCTGTACGTCATTAGGGGACAAATTGCTCCTTGTATACCGCTGCGTCTCAATTTCGTAGTATTGGCGAACGCTTTGCTCTGTTCGATTGGATATCAAGAGTTCACTGCTTCGATATGTCCCACAATCAGCCCTGCTTCTGTTCACGCACTACCACTAGATGCAGTAGCCATGTATGAAATGTTTGGGTCAAGCTATGCCCAGCTTGATATTTACAAGGCAGACGGCTCAGTGTTCACAAACAGAGACGAAGCAATAGCAGAAAAGCGAACAGTGATTGGATCGTTTTTCAACGTAGAGGCTATTGAAAAAACATGCAAGGAGCGTGGGTTGGTACCACGCTGGCGCATCACAGTAACTCCGCAGAAAACAGCAATTATTGATGGTAACGTTTGTGAACAAAGAAGACCCATAGAATCACGGTACGAGGCGAGACGAAAGAAGTATTATAGGAAAAAGGAACCCTACGTCCAAGAGCCGAGCATCGAACAACAAAGCACGCCTGAGTTAGCAAAGACTCTCGATGATACAAAGAAGGATGTAAAAACTCTTGAAACGTTGAAATGTCAACACACCAAGCTTGTGAAAGAAGCCACGAAGTTAGTTGCAGGTTTGCGCTCTAGCTATCAGGAAAATCAAGCTATTTGTCAAAAGCGCATAAGGGACAAAAGAAAGGCAGACAAACATGAAAACGTTACTGAAAAGGAAGCAGCATATCAACAGCAGAAACTGAACTATGAAGCTTTAAAAGCTGCAAAATTGAACTGGTCAAACCAACAAATGGCTTTGAATCTAGTACACGATCGGTTAGCAAATGCAAGACGGAAGAAGTACAAGTTGGAACAGGTAACGTTGAATACAAACCTGCATCAACATAAAAGCGTATATTAATATACAGAATCGTACAGTTGGTGAAAGCGCATCAAAAGAAAAAAGGTAAAAGTCCTGCTGGCAGAAAAGAGAAAAAAAAGTNCATCAAAAGAAAAAAGGTAAAAGTCCTGCTGGCAGAAAAGAGAGAAAAAGCAAAGAAGAAGAAGACGAGAAAATGGAGGAAGCAGATGGTGATGAAGAAGATACCAAATACAAAAAAGAAAAGGAGAAAAAGAAGGACAAGCACAACGACGATAACGACGACGACGACGACGACGAGGAGGAGGAGGAGGAGGAGGATAGCCTGTGCAGACCCCAAAGTGGGAGATGCCCCGGCTGTGAAGACAGCGTAGGCCGATTAGATCTTGGGCCACTTTTAGAAGATCAGAACAATATACTAACGTTCAGTGGCACTGATTACGGTTTGCAAGTGCTGTCGACTACAGTGCCTATTACGAGACAAAGAGCAGATTTCCATTTACAGCTTTACAATCGATATTCGATGCTGGGTGTCAATAACGTCAATGATCACGATGATGATATCGATGTCTCTCCTACTAACATGCTCCAGCTACCAAAGCCGATACGTATCACGGCAAAATCGCTCGATGAAAAAACACTTGCAAGGACATTCCGCAAGAAACGGGAGCGACGAAAGAAGGTAAATAAGCCAGCTACAATATGTTGTGCTTATGTGATAATTGCCACAGTCGAATACAGAGGTTCTTGCAGCCGAAGAGCAATTGAAAGAAGCCTCGATGGAGAAAGCTATGTCAGTCCAAGATATTATTCGTTGTCAAAAGGTAATCGTTAGTCTTTTTTGGACAACTATCGATAACATACACATTTATAGATTGGTCGGAGCTGTAGAAAGACGCTCAGGGATTTTTACCATTCAAACAGGTGGCACAAAGAAAAGGTGATACAAGATCTCTACAAGGAGAGAATATACGATAGAGTGGCTGCAAACGAGAGAAGAAAGATCGCGATGGAAGCGGGGCCACATGATAGCGGAAGGAGGGTAATACCAGTTATGGCGATTGGCACCCAAGGGACGTGTGTTGGGTCCAGATTGAAAGGCCATCCTAAGCGTGGAGGCAAATGGTTACGGGCGAGACACCGTAGGTACACCCCAGTGGCAATGACAGATGAGCATCGTAGCTCGCAAACATGCGTATTCTGTTTTCAGAAGATAATTCACCCAAAAGGGCGTCGTTACAAGGAAATTAAATGGCGTACTATGAATGGAAGCTCGCGCTGCGTCAACTCGAAGTGTGTTACTTTTAAAGCAGGGCGTACGACTCAAAATCGCGACGTTCAAGCCGCCGTGGCCATCGGACTAGCGGCGACCAGCAACCTTTTTTCTGCAGAGAGGATAACGTTGCCACCATTTGATCCCAGCCATTTTGACGCTGGAATATCCAATATTGCCGATACCACCGTTCAAAGGTAACCGACATATTTAAAGTGTGGCAGCTTTAACAGCTAATATATCTTTACTATAGGTGCGTACAGTCGTCTTCAGAAAGCCACCATACTGGTAGGTGTTACTGTTAGTTATCTGCACAAGTAATTTGCTTATTTTATAAACAGGATGCGAAGTCCGGCATCCGTCGCTATGACGGACATATAACAGGTTTCTTTTTTTAAATTCAGTCTCATTCTGTGACTTACAACAATGCCTATTATAGGAATTTGTTATACTAGATTGCATTCTGCTCGGAAACTTGGATTCCTGAAGTAATATTATTTGCTTCAACAAAAAATAGCACGCAAAGAACTATTTCTCGTCTTGATAATTCTCTTTTGTTTCATAGCTCTCTAGAGTATTGTGTTAAGTTGAACAACTGACAGATAATAAAGCGAATGATAGATTACCTGATGGCTCTGAAACACTTATCGTGGGTTTTTAGCCGTCTTCGTCGGGCCTTTTTGTACAGCTTTTATGCCTTATGGACTTCAGGGTTGCTCTTCTGTTATAAACAGCAGACTAAAGCAGCATCACTAAGCTTGCTTGCTTTTACTTTCCTCCGCTCTCTGTTTCGCCTATGCTTCCCCGCCAATGATCTCTGATCCAGTTTTCCAGAAGTAACACGGCAACACCAGTCTTTAGCAACTTAGCCCAGTGATAGCATAAAAGCCTGATACACTTTTTTGTTCGAGAGAATAAGCTGTTAAGCGATTCCTGAAAAGCCATTTGCACTTACTCTTTCCATGTTTCGCTATACCTCCCTTGATCGCTTGACCCTTTGACAGGAAAACTTTGCATAATTTGTGCTGCATTAAGTACTATGGGCCTGCGTCTTTTCGACGCGGAAAAGCACACGGAATTGTAATTCTAACTCACACTTTTTGACAGATTTGTTACTGATAGATTGGAATACAAACCCTAATTTCTGATTGGATCAAACTTGCTGTCGCAAGCACCTATGGAAGGATATGATTTCATATAATGCGCCAACCCTACTTCTCCATTAACGTGAAAGAAATACCATAATACAGTAAAATCGATAAACTCATCCGACTTTTCGTCTTTTCTTTGTTTTTTTTTTTCATTGAATTGACTTTTGCATTAATATTGCTATAAGCTAATTAGACCAGATTACTCTGTTATTATCTTCACAATAGACCTCACAAAGACTTTGAGTATGTAACAGTTGAAATCGTGACATCTTTCTTACAACAGTTGGTTTTCTGTTACAAGGTTTATTGCAGTCAACGCAAAGCTATTTAATTGAGTGACGCAGAACTGCTTTTGTCAAGTGGTACAGATTACCTTGGCCTGGTATTGCGTAGCGTAAAGAAGGCAGGTTGGTCAACCTAGGTTGTGGCAAGGAAAGCATCAATCCTGTTAAGCTTTAAACAATCAAGCTGCAGGGTACGCCCTCAGTTACTAAAGCATTTTCAGATGGCAGAAGACGCAATTAACATTTGGGGGCTGACAAAAAAGCATCATGCCGAACCGGAGAGAATATGGCAGGGTCGGTAACTAGCAAAGTCAAACGTGATACAGGTTATAAGAAATTGTTGGAAAGCATAAAAGAGACCGAGAGAAACATATCAAAGTATAGTATTTGTTAGTTGTTAATTCTAAGTGTTACCGCATCCAGAAAGAACTCTTTAGGAGAGTAGTATATTCATTCTTTTTTCAGGGCTGGAGCTACTTCAATGGAAGCTCCACGTTCTAGGTTACGTATTCATGATGTTCCAGTTTTAAGTAAGGCGGAATTGCTTATAATGTCGTCAAGGGACATTGTGCCGAAAGGATAAAAGATATAGAAATTGAGGTCGACTTTTCTAAGGATATCATCTCGGTGGTAATAATATGAGCAGTGAGAATTGAATGCTTACAAGCTTAACTCGATTAAGCTCGTACACGACATAAGTGTTTACCTGCGGCGTCAGATTTATGCAAGAGATGAAATGGAAATCAAGCTCCTCAAAACATCCTTCTCTATGAATGGGTTAAGTTACTATTTCATCTACCCTTTGTATGTTCCTGGTACTATTGAACGTCAAGTGTTAAGATCATTCATTGAATAGGGCCTAATACTCCGGTCTACTCGTTGTTAAGTTTACTACGAATGAGACAATGAAAAGCCGGTATCTAACGACTCGTTAGAACTGGAAATGAAATTTTTCATATCAGTACATGCTTATGTTTAAATTGAGTGATGCTCTATCTGTGCAGAAAACGGAAGTATCTTTATTTGCCATTGAGAATTGCTTGGGACAAAAACATTTCGCTCTCGGACAAAAACGTTTTTAAGGTACCGACTACCACCTTTAATCTCAATCAGTATATACTACATTCACGCATAGCATTGTGAACGAAATACGTTTTTGTGCTGTGAAGATTAACAGCTAAACAAGCCGATACCATATATCTGTATTATTTATCTTGACAATTAACGACATGCGATTTCTTACTAAAGGCTTCATTATTAAGTTTCACGCCGGAATGAACAACGTTTTGGCAGCAACTTAATTAATTAACAACAGCTACATATACCTAGTCATAATATACATTAAGTGTATCCATCGTGGCCAATACTGTAAGGCACGAAGAACTACTCATAAGGAGCGCAAGAGATGTATAACTGGTATGATCTTCAAAGGCTCTTGCATATCACAGGCAATCGTTCTTGTCCGAGCGGCATTAGCGAACGTAGTATATACTGATTGAGGTTAAAAATGGTGGTCGGTACCTTAAAAATGTTTATGTCCCAAGCAATTCCCTTTGCCATTGCAGTGAATAGTTTGACACGGATTTTTTCAATGCAATTTCTTCTGATGGTAATGTGACTTTCATTCCCCAATTTGGCGATATCCTTATGATTGTGCCATCAAACTCCGTTGATAATCTGTTTATAATCATCATCTTAGATTCTATTATCTTTTGCTCGTCTCCTTTCTTTCTTCCGTTACAAAATGATCTCTATCATCCCCAAAACACACCTTCTGCGGTCGTTATCTTCCAATCCTGGCCGGAATGCCTTTGTTTCTTGGCGAGCTTATGCCAGCACGTCGGACACACAAAATCTGATTGAAAAGATCGTCCAGAAATATGCATTGGATCTTCCAGAAGGATACAAAGTCAAAAGTGGAGACTATGTATCTATCAAACCTCATCATATTCTTACACATGATAATACCGGCGCAGTTATCCCAAAGTGAGTCGAGTACTACTCTTGTTTAACTATTCATCCTTGTTAAAACCATTTGATCCCAGATTCAACTCCATTGGTGCAACCAAGTTTTACAATCCTAGACAGCCGGTATTTGCACTGGACCATGATGTCCAGAATAAATCCGAAAAGAACCTGGCGAAGTATGCCAACATTGAAAAATTCGCCAAGAAACATAACGTTGACTTCTACCCGGCTGGCCGGGGCATTGGCCACCAAGTCATGATTGAAGAAGGTTATGCTTTTCCAAACACTCTGACTGTTGCATCGGACTCGCATTCAAATATGTACGGTGGCATTGGCGCCCTCGGTACACCTATAGTCCGGACGGACGCAGCAGCCATCTGGGCTACTGGTCGCACTTGGTGGCAAATCCCTCCCGTGGTGAAGGTTGAACTCCAAGGTCGTCTACCCGTCGGCGTAACTGGCAAGGATGTGATCATAACCTTATGTGGGCTGTTCAACAAGGATCAAGTCTTAAATACTGCTATTGAATTTCATGGTCAAGAAGCACTCGAGGGCTTGTCGGTTGAAGATAGACTGGCTATCGCCAATATGACGACCGAATGGGGTGCTTTGGCTGGCGTCTTCCCAGTAGACAACTTGACTATAGAATACCTCCGCAAGCGTATGCGTCGAATAGAACTGACTCATTTCGAAAACAAAAACTTGCCGCCCCTTGCCCCAGGCGAAAAGTTCGTTCATCCACGCATTAACGAAGAAACAATTCAGTCATTGCTAGACAACCCCCTTGCACCTTCATCCAACGCGTCTTATGCCAAGATATTATCGTTGGATCTCTCCACCCTTTCACCGCATGTCTCTGGTCCTAACTCCGTCAAGGTTGCCACCCCTTTAGCAGATCTGGCGCAAAAAGACATTAAAATCAACAAAGCCTATCTCGTTTCATGCGTTAACTCACGCGCAAATGATCTGCGACAAGCAGCAACTGTGATGAAAGGAAAAAAGGTCAAAGAAGGCGTGGAATTTTATGTAGCCGCCGCTAGTTCAGAAGTTCAGAAAGAAGTGGAGGAATCAGGGGATTGGAACGTTCTTTTAGAAGCTGGTGCCAAAGTATTGCCTGCTGGATGTGGGCCATGCGTCGGTAATATAAACAAGGATTATCTCCACCTTTGACGATGCTGAATTTCGTATCATTATGGCTACCATTACTTCTAGGTTTAGGCACTGGCTTGTTAAAAGATGGCGAGGTCGGAATCTCGGCAACAAACCGCAATTTTAAGGGTCGCATGGGATCACCATCAGCTCTTGCCTATTTAGCCTCGCCAGGTAAGTCTCATTGTTACAGACGGAGGAAATGATTAAACGAGTCATCCTTCGTTCTGCTAGCGGTTGTTGCTGCCTCTGCTATTGCAGGTAAAATCTCGTCCGCTTCTCCCATGACGACCGTATCATCGCCAAAATTCAGTATCGAAACTGCATCGGCAAACACAGAAAATCAGACGAGCCATGCCGCCGAAGTCCTTCCTAACTTTCCCTCAGTCATCCGTGGAGAGCTCTTGTTCTGCCATGCAGATAACCTCAACACTGATGGTATTTATCCCGGAAAGTATACCTACAACGACGACATGACTGCGGAAGATATGCAGAAAGTGGTCATGGAAAATTACGATCCGAACTTTGTGAATGTTGTGCAAAAGGTAATTTACAACGCATACAGATTGGTGGGAAACGAGGCTAATTTGTGCACAGGGAGATATTCTCGTAGGAGGGTTTAATTTTGGTACCGGGTCCTCACGTGAACAGGCTGCTACGGCTATCAAATCGCGTTCGATTCCTATCATGATTGCTGGTTCCTATTCCGATATTTTCAAGCGTAATTCTATCAACAACGCATTACTGCTGATAGAATCTCCGGAGCTTGTCAATGATTTGAAAGCTGAAGTTGGCGTCGATGCTTTGACGAAGCGGACGAACTGGCAGGTGGAGATTTACGTGGCTGAAGGGAAGGTTCATGTCAAGAAAGACGACAACAGCGAAAAAGTATACCATGTCGGCGCCCTCGGCAAAAGTGTTCAAGAGATCTGGCTGGCCAATGGACTTGAAGGATGGGTTAAAGAAAGACTGTGATATAGAAAATCATTACAATTACACTATGTAACAAAAACACTCAGATACAAACACATAAACAGCATAGACTCAGAGTGTCTTTTCTGCTATTGTGTTGAAAAAGTCCTCTTCATTCGTCACTGTCCCATACTTTTCTGACCTGATGTTTGTGGTCATATCGACGAAAGTCATTAGGTTCATATGTTCGTCTGTGTTAGAGAGCGAATGATGAGAATGAGAAGGTCATGAACAAACGCATGCTACATACCTTGAGAGACGATAGGCGGGTATATCGGGGGCGGTGATACGTAATTACCATCCTTTAACTGAATCCATCTAAGTTAAAAACAAAGTTTCTAATGCGGAAAAATAGGAAATCTAATACATTACCATATGACTTCTATCAGACGCGAATACGCGCAAGTATGTCGACGCAGGAATCACACGGAAGTATCTGGATACCAATGAGCACGCATTGATCTGATACAGCTAAATCTATATCTTACCTCTTGTATTCTTCATCTAATTCAAGATCCAGTCGAAAGGAATATCGTATATAAGTATCAGCGGGACAGGGAAACGAGAGCTTTGTATCAAAGTCATATATCACCAGATTATTCTTCCCAGATGGATTTTGAGATCCTTCATAGAGCAACACTACGTGATAGTCCTAGCAAACAGCCTACAATGTGAGTATAAAGAAATTGATATTCTTATGGTAGGTCATACCCAAACAACTGGATATCCATCCGAGGAAGCTTTCTGGTTCCAAATGGGGATCTAGAACGAAGGTTCGTTTTTAGTTCATCATTACGGATCCATATCCTCCGTTTACCTTCCTGTTAGCATTGCTGATGAAAACTACTGAGCATTGCTCCAACAGCGAAGCAGACTCTGACTCGATTTTTTTGCATAACAAATAAATATTTTCTTCACAGTAACAGCTTGTGTATACCAAGTCCTCCTTGTTCCATTGCATGTTGACCAGCTTAGAATCGTTCAATCACGAAGTTGAATGCTGAAAGACTTAGTGCACACTTTAGTAGTGCACCTAAGGATATGCTTATGCTGGCGGTTACTTTTTTTATGTGTAGAATGAAAGTTTATTTGTGCCGCTGAGAGCGGTCACAAATTAATGTGATCTATTCTAACGTACACATTTCATTTTCTGCTTTCAAGCGTCTTAAATGAGGAATGGTTTTGGCGATGACTTGTGCTGGGTGAAAGGGAGTGTTATCGAACACAAAAGCCCAATGCGAGCGCCAGATGTACATCGTGACATAGGCAATGAAAATTAAGAAGTCGGTAGAAGCACGTTCCTGCAAGGGCAAAGGTTGCGGATCAACTGAAGATACTTCTCTCTTCTTTGACCTCCCACTGGAACATACTCTGCCGCACACCCGTCTGGCAAAGCATCCCGGTACCACAAGAAGAAGCCTCGGCCAAGGTTTTCTGAGCGACAATCAGACAATACCTGCGCGACGCACATACGACGATAATATCAACCCCCCACTGGCGCACGGACCCTGGCAGCATGCCGACCCACGCTATGCATAGACCCAATTTTGTGGTTAACCATGACGAGACGAGACCGCAGTAGGTGTATCCGCTGGCGACTAGCATGCCTCCCCGGTGGCAAGAAAAAGGCCTGCATTACCTGTGGCTACGTGAACCTCACCAAGAAACACGCCATTGACTGTCTCCGTATGCCTGACCGCCTAGGCATTACCCGCCAACAGACTGACGATCCAATGTCATTCTGCCTCAACCTCCTCCCGCATTCAATCCTTAGATTCACCCGCCGTCGCCAACAGATCCGCACAATATGGCCTGTTGTATGCACAATTCTTGCCGAACTCAATGCTCACCAGCATCCGGGATCAGATCTACGACAATACCATGACCCAGACTCGGGAAAGGCTGTGCTGGGATGGCTCGATGCTCTCCCTCCTCAACCAGGCTAGGCACATCAAAGCTGACTCCCTCTTATTCTCTCTTTTTCGTTTTTTCGTTTCATTTCTATTTCATTATATGTTTTTCTTTATTCCTTTATATTCCTTTTACCTCACTCTTTCGACCTTTTCCCTGCCTCATCCGCAGGGTTTTTATTCCACCTTTTTCTTTTTTGAGCGGTCTCGAGCAAATATGTCTGTCACAGACGCTGTGTTCAAATAGAGACATTAAATAAAACCAACAAATTTTTAACATATACTTAAAGAGAGAATTCATTACTGGTTTATTCAAAAGTTTTTAAAGATTTCATCCAAAATTGTTTTTGGATTCCGCCCAAAATTGTTTGAAGATTTGGATATAAAAGTTATAAATAATTTGCCAACAACTGTTAGTGATTATCCTCTGTTAAACTGTGATAGTGAACTTACCGGCGTGACCACCTGCGAAAGATAAACGTTAGCAAGACAATCCTAACTAGAAAAATTGACTAATACACTTACCGTAAAAATCTAAAGTCCCCAGAGGGACCAACCGTATTCGTAACGGCGGTATATTGATCTAATGAGGGCCAGGCAAACTCTCTTGGTCTTCCTTGCCAGACCAAATTGATTCCGCACTCAAGAATAAAAATTTTTACTGGCCAAGACGTCTCGGTCCCATAACATCTACAGTTTTTGCACACCAAGATGCTATGGTGAGAAACGCAATCGGCTGTGGTAAGCTTGTGCAGGGACCTGAATCTGCAGCTATGGCACACGTAAACGACGTTTGTGAGCATTATTACTATCAATCGCTCCAACTTACTTGCGAAGAAAGGTATCATCTATCGTGAGCACCAATAATTCTTCGCGCTTTTCCTTCCGTTTCGACTATCTCCATAGGATATTCACAACTCCCTATCGATGTCCTTTGTAATTACATCGATTGTTGAACATCCCGTCCCCAAATACAATGAGTGGCATTTTTCTTTCAATAGTGAATTTCTTTTGCTTCCAGTGAGGTAAACACTTGGTTTTGTTAAGCGTACTACTGCGTTCGGCAGATGTATTTGGCTGGGGAAGGCTATCAATTAGCTGTTAATTCCTGCAGGTAACGAACTGTCATGCAGATAAATACTAACCTTTGGTGTAACGGATTGCCAACTTCTGAATCTTTATTGACCTGCTTCTTCCGACTTTTTCGCTTCCTTTTCCGGGATTTTCTGTTTGATCTCGTCCGTTTCCGTCTGCTACAATTGTACTTTTTACCACCAAATGCTAGTATATTGACCATTTCCTCTCTTGCTCTTTGCACGCCTTGATATCCTCGTAATCGAGCTTCAGCTTGATGCGGACCATAAAACTGGAAAAGCACGTCCATATTGCCGAATATAGATCGTAGATAACCGTCGTAGGCTTCGATATGCGCTGTTTTTCCAGACTCCAATGAGGTATCAATGTCTTGTACACCTTGCTGCTTTTTTTCCTTCTCCATTTTATTCTGTCTATTCGGCGAACTAGTATATATATAGTATTCTTTGGTTGAGCATCTCCTTATTTCATGAGGTTCTGATCCGCAGCCATAAGAAGCAGTAAAGACTTGATTGATGCCCGGATCAATCGCACATGGTGCAAAATTGTCATAGATATGGTTACCGTCAATGTCTTCAACAGAGAGGCTGACGTCCGTGACCACTGACTCTGTCTTTCGTGCGCGAGCGAACTGGAAGTCAATCGCGCAGCCATCGGTGAAGATAACATTTTTGAAAGCGATTCGTCCACTGTTACCGAAATTTTGAAGCTGCTTCAGACTAACAAACATTTTTGAGAGATTTAGCTACAGATAATCATAGTAAATACCTGTCAAATCCCAGCTTGTGGAAATCAAAAACTTGATAAAACTGGGCAAGCTGGTCCTCATAGTCTTTTTGATGGCTGATGTTCGTTAACTGTTGAAGTGTCTTGGAATTAACGCAGATAAATTTCCAATGAGTTGAAGGATACAGAGACAGAGAAAACAATCGCGAAAGATCCTTAAAACTACCTTTTGCCTTTTCGGCTTCTTCGTTTTTTGGATCGTATTGTTCTACTTAAGCGTTTTGTTTTTGTTTGGCTTCTTCATGCTCTCGATTGTATTCGGTGAGTATATATGCTAACACTGGAATGTAGCTGCCTGGAAAAGCAGATACTTTTTCCGCGTTTGTTTGCCATTCGGGCATTAGTGTCGCAAACTCGCCACAAATGGTTTCTACAGCCTGATCAAAGTCCGAGACGGCAAGTTCATCTTCGAAAGGCCAGTGAGGATCACCTCTAGCAAGTAGTTCATAAATATAGTCTCCTGCAATGACTTTTGCATTTTTTTGGGATAAGTCCTATACATATATAGTTAGTTGAGAGGTATGCACTATGTATGCTTTCATCTTACAAGTATAAGCTTTGTAAGTCGTCTCGAGATATAAAACTTTAGGCGATCTTCAAAGTTTTCAGCGACATTGTTGGAATATGTGGTGGCTAACGTGACACAGGCCGCGGAAAGGGCATCACTGTAACCGGAAAAATTCCTAACAGGATAAAGAGCATTTGGATGGTTATCCAAGAAAGCTCTCCATTTATCACGTAGGTCTTAAGGAAAATTGAGATTGTTGTTGCTAATATTGATGCCCATGAAAGCTGGCACGCCGAATACCAGAAGTTTTGAGTATAAATATAAGAAGGCACCGGCCTCTCACAGTTCGCAATAATGTACGAGTTGACAAGTAGCTGAGCACGGAAGATAACTTCCCTAAAGAAGGCCGATAATCGAACGCTATTCTCCTGGAAAATCTCTCGAAATTCTGGACGCACCACAGATGGAGCTGGTAACTTTCGAGTAAAAGTTTCGTAATGATTGTCATTTAGTTTCTCCCCGATAACGCTCTTTTTCGTTTTGGAGGGTTTCCTGCAATTCTTAGAAGAAGACTTCGAATGATCGATACCGCCGCAGCTCGGGCATGGTTTGTTGGATTTATTTGGATTCGATGTCTCCTCCGCTTTGATTTGTCTTCCACGTTTTTTGCCGCCGAAAAAACTCTGCCTCCTCTGTAGCATTCAATTTTCTTTTTACTCCAACTTACACAGGAAGAGACATTATCAGAGATACCTTGCGGATTAAACGCTGTATTAGCTTACCAGGGTTTTTTCCATGGCGTGCGTGCAATGGACATGCTTTGTATCGTTTATTTGGATGACCACTCTGCCCGCAGTCTTTGCAAAAGACTGAGCATGATAGGTGTGCAATGATAAATAAAGGCTATTGATCAAGAGAAACTTGTCCCCTCTGTAAGACTCACCTTCTTCTCGTTTTAATCGTTCTGTCTCCTATGGGAAATATTTTCTGATTTTGCAAAGGCAGACGATATCTTGCCAGTTCCATTCATGGGAACGCTTAATCAAAGCTGTCAGTCTTGAGCAGCACCACTCAAAAACGGCTTGAAGCATAATGAGAAAAGACAACACAAAATAGATGTGATAGAATGTTCTTGATACTTCTGTTGTCTCTTTTAAGCTACGACGGTAATCCGAAACCTCACATGCGTGATTGGACAACTTTTGCTCTTCACTTATTAATGACGGTGTATCCAGACTATAACTTCGTCGTCTTTACGTCGAAAACAAAGTTTCCATTATGCCATTCGATGATCTATTCCTCGACATTTATAAATAAGACCTTCGAAAGTTTAAGACCGACTTTTTCATTTTTCTAACAAAAGCAGATTCTATTAAATCTTTTAAGCTGGTAGGTTGGACAACTTTTTTTAAACAGAGACGCATTATGCTTGAAACAAGAATGTCAAATTAAGCTTCAAGGTCTACGCTGCGCTACTAAATCAAGGTTATCAAAACCATACAAGCCCCGCTAGACAGGACTTTTAAGATGTGTAGGCCTAACCGGCTTTCCGAAATTGTAAGTTACAAGCCGATATCACATATTTGACAGGTGAGTCGTGCCAAATGTCACGCATGTGTAAATCATACAGTATACTGCTATATTCTACGATACTCATATTTCTGTCAAAGAAGATTACAATATCTAATTCTGAAATGCATACAAAGACACTTTGTAGGTCAAGGAGATAAGCCTTTATGACAAACCTATGTTTGTGGCCTCCTCTACTATTTGAAGCTTGTCTGTTTTTCTTAAATCATGCAAAGAGCAAAGGTGAAGAGACTAATAAACTGATGGAAACGAAAAGGGTCAATAGGAGGTCTATGGAACCGTGTAATACGGAATCAGTCATTGATGATAACCACTGAAGGAAAAACCAAGGGAAAGTGGACGTAAGAAAGAGAGAGTATTATATTTGTGCTTGTCAAAATAAGTGTCTTCCCTGGCTGGATCCGAACTAGGTTTTGCATTTAACGTTTTGTTTCGCACCCGGCTCACGCGAGCCTATGATCTGGATTCTACAAATTTGCCAAATTTCGTCCATTGCACAAGCGGTGAGGATGGATTCAAATAAAAACAATATAACCATCAAAACTAGAGAAAGAGAATAGGAAGGTGCGATATGTGATACCTCGTGTCGTCAACAATTGCTTAACTGTCAAAGAGAAGGGAGCGATCATTTGACGGCCAGTGTCAGTAAGGTTTCATTTACCTGATTTACGAGGATGGACCAGTGTGTATGTGATCATTAATTGATCTAGAGATGATACAGGTATGATGTGTCATTTGTGGTCATCGTCTGCTCAAAGAAGGGCCATTGATACTATTCTTTGTACACTCATTGTTAACTTTACCACTAAAATATGAATTCATCGTTGTTTTCATTAGAAAGAACAATCAAACTTTCCTTGATATGCATTCTGGATCGCACTTTATAAACAAAACAGGATCATACTTAGTGGAATTTTTTAAGTCGTTCATTTTCTAATTTTCTGTCACTTACTGTTGTAATGACTGATTACGCCATGAATAGTGGTCCTAAATAGGAAGTGCTACTCTCATTTGTTGAACACAGGCGGGCAGCTATGGATGAGACCTCACGTATTGAGGAAGCTGATATGGTAGAATAAACGAAAGTTCCGTGATCATTTTGTTCGTGAGAGAATCTACAAGATATTGAGAACAAGGGTCAGACAGTTGGGCAATCATGGCTTGCTGTAAATATCACGTAAGCCTCCATGGGATGTGTTATAGAATTAG
>MZZL01000408.1:689292-808080 GCA_002749535.1 Apophysomyces variabilis | reverse complement strand
TATACGATGATATGGTAGAATAAACGAAAGTTCCGTGATCATTTTGTTCGTGAGAGAATCTACAAGATATTGAGAACAAGGGTCAGACAGTTGGGCAATCATGGCTTGCTGTAAATATCACGTAAGCCTCCATGGGATGTGTTATAGAATTAGTCGAAAGTAGAAAGTAGAAGTAGAATTGAAAGCCAGCTATTTAATTAGTCTGTGCTTAGAAGAATAAAGAAGAGCTCTTCTTCAGCTGTATCAATTCTGACCTTGGAATTGTAGCCCTATTATCTTCTACTACGATTCTAATCTAGTAGTCAATAACGGTATGCCTCGACTTAATACTCAGCAATTTAAACTATTTACGTTGAAAGTTACTACTGACTTTGTTTTGTTATTATAATTGACATATTTAATAGGGTTCAACCTTTACTTACTGTCTTTCCATACATCATACAGACATCTGACGTTTTGCATTACACAAACAAATTCGACTACACTGTTTTTGGTGATATTTTCCGGTATCCTCAACTGTTTTAACCATTGGGTCGTTTAGAATTATCTTTTAATTAATAGGATGGTTATCTATGACTTTGGGATGTAGTTGCACTTACCTCTGAAAGAACACACGCTTTTGATTCAAAATCTCGTATTGCGAATTTTCATGATGATTCTTCTCAAAATTTGACTCTCCGATACTTCAATAGCCTTTTCGACTTCAGGCGACGGAAGGATGTGACTTTGTTGTGGCTGTCTTGTAAAGAGCAATTCACTTTTCTCAGTCTGAACTGATCTGCACGCAACCTTCACTTCCACCATGGTAAAGAGAGGATACAGACGGACGATACGTATGATCCTCATGCACAGCTATTGTAGATCCGTAGAAACACCCGTTTGCGTCGAGAATATTTATACAAAAAGTCGCTCGAGTCGAAAGATCGCACGATCTTTGAGCGGAAACAAAAGATCAAAGAAGCCATTGAACGTATGTTACACGATGAATGAGAAATAAGATGTCACCATAGAAAAATGCGAAGTAGTAACAGAACGTATCGGTAGAGGGCAAGCCCATTCCGACGGAATTGCGGAATATGAGCAAGGAATTGAGGGAAGATCTTCCATTTGACCAGGCCCAGACAGGTACCGTAACGTAGCTAGATCGATATATGATTTTAGAGCGAGTTATTAATGTATACTTTTGATTTTTGGATTTCCTTAGCCCCAACAACACATGAGGATGATGAATACGCCCGTGCGGGCATATTTGACCCAAAAGTTCTCATTACTACTTCTAGAGATCCCAGTAGTCGATTGCAACAATTTTCTAAAGTAAGAAAGAAAGACCATCGGGCCATCAAGCATCCCGTACTGATAGCATAACGTTTTTCCATCTGTCTTTTTCAGGAGATGCGACTTGTATTCCCAAATTCTCAGCGTATTAACCGTGGTAACCACGTTATGAAAGACATTGTAGAAGCATGTCGAAACAATGAAGTGACAGATCTCATTATTTTGCATGAACATCGCGGTCAGCCTGGTATGGTATCGATGGACTTGGTTTATATTCGAGATCCTTCTTGGTTTGGAGAGAATAACATAGAAAAACTCACTTTCATCTAGACGGTATGGTCGTTTGTCATTTCCCTTATGGTCCTACTGCATATTTCTCTTTACATAATGTGGTGCTTCGACACGATATCAAAGATCAAGGCACAGTTTCCGAAGCATTCCCTCACTTGATATTCCACAACTTCAATTCTAAACTTGGCCAAAGGGTATGTTTAGGTTTGCGTGGACTATATATTTAATTCACTCTTGAGCTAGGCTACAAATATCTTGAAGTATCTCTTTCCAGTTCCAAAAGATGACAGCAAACGTGTGATGACATTTGCCAACGAAAATGATTATATTTCTTTCAGGTAATAGGAAGGAGAGATTGTCGATGTACTTATGAATACCATGGCTGACGAGGTATTAATAGGCACCATGTTTACGTTAAAACGGGCAAAGACGTTGAATTAGCAGAAGTGGGACCTCGATTCGAAATGCGATGTAAGGCTTTGTATTTAACTACAATATGGACGGGTTGGACTGACAAGGGATATGGTTTTTCTTGCTTTAACCAGTATACGAAATCCGATTGGGTACTGTGGACTTGGCGGATGCAGATGTAGAGTGGCAGCTATCCTCTTACACAAGAACTGCCGGAAAGAGAATAGACTTGTAAAACCTTTTTTCCAAAAATTTACTGTACATACAAGTTTTTACACATCATGACTAAACGAATCAATGACGAATTATCAACTTTTTCTTTTGGCTTTCTACGCACTAGATCGCTTTATGGAATACTAATTAGAGCAGTGGTAACGGTTGGTAAATTTTAGAAGCGCTGTCTAAGAGTCCTTGAATCATTGTGCGATCATAGCCTATGTATCCCGATCCTGTTTAATAATAAACCATGAGCCGACTTCGGCATTAGTAGATATACCGTGGCATAGACACACATGTGCATATGATATAAAAGATTGGTTTCGAAGTGTGTACGAAAATTCACAGCGAATATGCGATAAGCAATCCGAAAAATTGGGCTCCATGTTCCCTTAAAAGCTCTGTCAAAGGATAAACGTAATGAGCCAAGGCGAATTGCGCTTACTGTTCACTAATACTATGACTTTCCTTTAACGGTTTATGCAAACAGCTTCAAATCACGATAAACATGTGCTATGAGCTAAACGACGCAGCGCGTAAGCATCGATGAACAGCTGGATATAAGTACACAGACAGCGAACGCGTAAAGTCAGTTGCAATTGATGCTACGAGCCCTTCATTACCGTAAGTATCTCCTGCAATCAACTTACTCAGGAACAGCGTTAGCGTTGTTCGATTCAAAGAATAGAGGCAGAATACCGGTCCCTCAAAATTGCCTGTAATTTCTAACCAGTTGACTGTAGCCCCTTTCTCTTTCTCTCCCACGATATGAACCAAAATGACCTCGAACGAATGACACAGCAGGTCTATGAGCTTTGTAGTTCACGACGTCTCTCAGAAATCCGCATCGATTTGCAGAAAACAAACAGTGTAGAAGCAACATTAGACCGGATCTGGGATGGTGAGGTGAGATCTGCAAAATAGTGCTTTAACCATGCTTGACATGTAACGTGTTTTCTTTATCCAATAGTTCCTGGAGGGTACCATACGCGATCCTTCTTTAAAAACGCACATTATTATTGATTCCGATGACGAGGTGGAGGTAGAAGATCTGACGACATCCTTACCGTTAAGGCAACGATCACCTTCGCCCTGGGATATGATAGCTGCGGAACACACTGTTGCCAGTCCGTCGCCTGCAAGGCAACGGTCCCCAACGCACGTACCCATGAATACTTACGCTTCCGATAATGATTCTTTGCCTTCCGCTAGCCAGCTTATGAACAAGATATACTCGGCAGAACCACATAAAGTCTCTAGTCAGCCAAGTAGTGCCATCATATTCTTAGATGATTCAGATGGCGACGCCCCCATACCTTCACCGCCTAGACCATCCTCTGCTAAAATCGATATGGACTATTTAAAACAGTGGGACGATATCGAGATTGACTTGAGCACAGATTCAGTCCCTGAGCAACGTAGTATCAGCGAACCGCCCAAGAAAGGAAATAGCAGGAGCCAACAGATCCGGGAAGAAAAGGCGAGATTACGACAAGAACAACAAGAGAAAAAGAAACGGGAGCGCGAACAAAAAAAGGCAGAGAAGGAACGCAAGAAACTGTTTGAGCAGGCGAATAAACTGCGCAACAACCGGCAGGAAATGCTAGCGGAAATGATAGTGGATGTGGATACCGACTTTGCCGAATCTAGCCGTGGCCAGTTATTGCGGGAAACACTAATTGCTAAGGACGCGAAATTCAACGTTGTTAAGGAACCTTTGCCGTACGCGATTGCATGGCGACGAATATGTTCAGCCGAATGGGATGACGACTCCCAGTCCTTTATTCCTTGCGATAGGCGGATTAAAGAAGAGTCCTATGTCTTAGTATTTATGGACATGAAAAAAATGTGCGAATTGATAGATATCCGGTCGTTAGACACGTTTATGGATGAAGTCAAAGCGAAGGCGGCGAATAAGCAGGTTATCCTGATGCTTGAAGGGTTGGAAGAGTATTACAAAGCGCGGCAACGGGTAATTCGGCGACGCTTTGAATCTACCGTTTTGAGTAGCTTACAAGAAGCGGACAGTAGCGACGCTGGTAGTAGTAGCCGCAAACGAGCCAGGAAAGGGACTATTTCCACGTTGGCTGAGTCCGGTCCAAGTCGGGAGACGACGGAAGAAACATTGACTTACTTGCAAGTTGTAAAGGATATCATGCTGTTGCCGACGGAGAATGAAGAAAAGACAGTCGAATGGATCCTGAACCTTACGATGGACATGGGCCATGCACTTTATAAGTACATCAAAACATAAGAAGATGGAATCATATAGCTCACCGTGCCGTATTAGAAACCGAAACCTTTTTCGGGGTCAAAGCTCCAATCGCTGCGGGGCGGACGCAACGGATACCTGGTTCAAGATGTTGCAAGAAATCCAGTTGTGCACACCAAGTGTGGCAAAAAGCATAACCGAGACGCATGGTTCTCTGCAATCGCTTTTTCGTGAGTACGAATCCATGGCCGATATCAAGGAAGCAGAAGAATTATTAGCTGATATACAGGTAAGACAAGTTATTTTCTGCTTGCTTTCGCTCACTAATATTTTGCGCACAGGTTGAACGAAACGCAGTATCCAATCGTGATCGAACAGTGAACAAAGCCATGTCAAAGAAAATATATACCATATTCATGACAGATGATCCTACACATGTAATTGCATAGCACACCTTTCCCCCAAAAAAAAAGAACCTTAAATACCATATATTTGCATTTGCCGTAGATAAGATAATAAAAACAAACGGCGTCAACAACAACTAATTTATTGCTCAACCTTAGCGTTCAATATCCATTTTCATGTCAGCGTCATGACGTCGCAAGAAAAAAAAAGTGCATGAAACTTTGTTTGTTTCTGTTCTGTTTAAAAAGGAAGCTAAAAGATTACATTACATGTGATCGAAATCGTATTCTCGGGCAAAAACGCACCATATTGGTGGTTTCCATATGCCTGAGGCAGTGTATGAACTATGAGATGTGTCCTTCGGCTGTGAACTCTGTGCTATACCATCACTATCATCAAAAATCGAACTCGCCTCGAAAGGCCGACAAATTGCGCGCATTGCATTGTTCTGCAAGATCTTCGCGATTCATCCTGTTCAGAAACAATCAAAAACGTATAAATTTCTGTTATGACAGTTAATGAACAAGCAAGGGCTTACATGTACATCAGCATACGAAGACTGTCCCAGACGTTATCGCTCATTCCATTAGGGAAAGCCACCTGATTACCACTCTGATCGATCATCACGGTAGTGCCTGGTTGTGTTTCATTTGTTTGTTGAAGAGCAAGAGCAGTCAGCAAATGTTCAGCAGCTTCTCTATGCTGTGCCAAATTAATACAACTGATGGCTAGATTGTAGCGTGCGCGAACATAGGAAGGGTTTATCTCAAGCGCGTTAAAATAAGCTTCGATAGCACCTGGAGTGTTGCGCGAATTGGCGAGGGTGGCTCCTAGTTTATTCCACAGTAGGTAATCCTAGTATCCAGTTGTCAGTTTTTTCAGACACAGATAGCATAGCCTCATCTTGAGCTCTACCTGTGGTCTACTTTGCAATGCTGCTTTAAAGCAATCAATGGCTTTGTCATATTCTTCGGAAACATTGAATAGAACACCAAGGCCCACTTGGACATTAGCATCCATTTCAGCTCCAGGAGACGATCTAGCCGCTTCCAAAAAGACGTTGGTAATGTAGGAATGTCTAGCTTCCGCATCGAGATTGCCTGTGGTCGGCCGAAGGAGGTGCTTGTATTTATCATTGTTGGCAATCCATTGTTCCAGACAGTCGTATGCATCAGCCCGACAATTCTCGTTCGTATAGCTCACTGCAAGGGCTAACCATCCATCCAGCAAAGACGGATTGATTGATAATGCTCGCCGCAATGCAGCGATAGCTGCCGCGTCCCTTTCATTCTCCTGCTGTTTAAAGCCGAGTTCTTGCCATGCCAACGGATCAGATGTTTGTAACTGTGCTTTCGCTTCGAGGGCAAGAATCGCATCTGATAGAGATGTATGTTGTGTATTATCTATTGCGGATGGTTGAAGTAGATAAGGGTTATTAGTAGTAAAGGTATAGGTGTCGTAGTCGGGATTCACTGCTCGATAGCCAAGGCCCTGCTCTGGTCGGATTTTATCCCAGTCTTTTTGCATGTTTTCCCATTCGGCATCCTGTGAATCCTTCAGATGGGCAATGTTTTTATGGTATTGTTGCACCCAGTCATCCATCTCGGACCCTTTACCGAATAACTGTTGAGCTCCAGTGTTATTAACAGGCGCTGATTCTTTTGCGAAGTTGGCCTCGAATTCTTGCGTCCAACCTCTTTCGGCCTTTACTGCAAACTCGTCAGACCACATTCCACCATGTTTTCCATCTGCGTGCTTTAAGAAGTCATCCGTCCAGGATTTTTGGGCGTTCTGTTGCGAAAATTCGGATGCCCATTGCTGGCCACCTTTGGTATCTACCATTTTGTTGCCTTCAATCGATACTTCGCTGTCCCGCAGCTTGCGCATCAGGTTCATGAAGTTGGAATTCTTAAACTTGGGATTCGATTCAACATCGACCGACTCTAATAACATGGCGGCTGTTTTAGCCAGGGCCTCGTTATCGTTTGTGATGCCATGCTGTTCCGCAAACTCGGATGCCCATGAATCTTGTGCCGCAAATTCTTTCTCCCAATCCACCTGAGCCCCTAATACAGATTTAAGCGATCCGGCTTATTCCTTTTTGTTTTCCCGGTTAGCTTCTATTTATTACCTTGTTTCGCTTCATCGAATGCGCGTTCAAAAGCTTCGCGTTCATTCTGTGTGAGTGTCGGTTGGTTGGCCTGGAAAGTGGCAAATTCTTCCTGCCAATTGTGCCCTTCGTTCATTGATTGAATATGAGCGAGATATGTTCATTTAAGAAACATTCATCTAACCTCCTGTTTGTTCCTGGTGATGATGTTGTTGATATATTTTTTCAAATTCCTCAAAATGGCCATCCGGTGGAGGATGGTGCATCGGTGATTGCTGCAGAAAGTCAGCCGCCCAATCCCCATGTTGCATGGGTCCTTTGCCTTTCATTGCTTCCAGCTCGCGGGATAAACCATGGAACTCGAATACGCCTGGAGGCCGGTCGATCACTCGGTCATCTTGCAGAAACTCGTCTGTCAACTGTATCACTTGGTCGGGTTTATTCAAGAATAATAACTGTGTTGCATTTATCATAGTTCCTTGGTTTGCTTACCTCTTGTGGTCCGTCCATTGCCCGGGATCGAAAACCAGCCTATAAACAGAAAACTTTAAGGCCTATCCTACAATAGCTCAGCCTGTACTTATTTACATTTGCACCCTTGCTACTAGGGCCTGCAGCAAAGCGATCCTTCAATAATAAACGTAGAGAAAATTAAGCTGCCATATAACCGATTACTTATTTGTCTGTTACCTGCTGCAGTGATCTGTCTTCATGGAACTGTTTCATGAGGGCAGCCATTGGGTTGACTGGACCACAGTCGGCACTTCCACCTGCCATTTGGGAGAACGCCATGTTATAATGCTGAGAAAAGAAAGAGAGTGGAAGAATAAAAAAGAAGCAAGTGGAAAGAAAGGTGTGTGAAAGCAAACTGCTGGCTTGACTTCGTTTTAGTCATTATGTGGGGAAACCAAGTCCAGCTGTGATTTTGAAACAGCGCTATAGCCAGTTGAAGATATTAGTTCGCTGCGTGGCCGCTATCATCGTACTTCTATATGTAAACGTGTCTGGCTACAAGATCGGTTCACATAGGCTACAACGCTGTTACGCGAGCCTAACTTGACCTGCTTACGGGCCATGTTTGAATGCGTAAAGGTTATGCTTAGGGCCCTACAAAGTGCGTGTACGGTTTATCCAGACAATAAACAAAGAGTAGTATCTCAGATTAGCAGCCCAGGGAATTGAGTTGCTCTAAATGTGCTTATAAAACCCTTATTTTCCAATAATCGTATTCAACTATACTCATATAAAAGCATCCACGATGTTTAGCTTTGTTTGGAGTGCACAACCCTTTTGAATTGCTCTATAATGTGATATTATGGAAATTGCTCGAACAAAATACAGTTACGGACAGAATGAAAGCGAGTAAAATTTACACAACACAAGATATAGGACACCAGACATCCTTGACGAGTACCCACACTAATTCTTTTGCTGAGTCAGAATCTCACCGCTTTATGCTTTCATTCACATGCCGTTGGTGTAGATTGATAAGCTGACGCATGCTTTCCTAGTGCTGCCAAAGCAATCAATGCATCTCAAATGAAGAATAGCCAGTAATCGGAAAGAGAGCAGTTACACAGCGCGAAAGTTCACTTTTAAGGATAGAAAAAGCCCTGTCATTGATCGAATCAAAATCAGGCAATCCGAAAGTAGGACATTATTCCAGGGCCCCAAATTTGTTGAATAACGCTTATAGGCTTTATTTTTTTTGTTATTGTTTTGTTTAGCTTTTTTGTTTTACATGGTTTCCAGAACCATAAAAATAGAGGGATAACGTTGCATGCTAGTAGAACGAATGCATACTGGTAAACGGGACGATGATAACGATGGATATCTAGAATATGACTCCACAGCAGAATAGTTTTTCTCTTTCATTCGGACGATGAGGGAGCCGCGGGGGTGGCATGACCCATTTGAGAGACGTCGTAACCATTCTTAGCCAGGTAGGCTTTGAACGCTTCGTCCTCTTCCATCAACCCTTCAGGGCCGATATCCGGAAGAAATAGCCATGCAATAATACCTGCAACAATCGCAATGCCACTACCTACCAAAAATGGTCCTCGCACTCCACCCATCGTGTGTTGCATTGGCACAAATGCAAGTGTTCCTACGGTTGCTCCTACCTTTCCCAAGGCTATCGAACACGGTGAGCCCACACTTTATACGTTTGATAATAACCTACCAGAAGCAATACCGTAACATGTTCCTCGTACGGCGGTTGGAAACAATTCCATGGCATTTAATCCCATACAATCTCCAGCAAACTCTCCCATAGCAAGAAAAAGACCATACATGATCTATGGCTCTGATATTAATCTTATGCACTCTATTAATCATCGTACTTACGATAAACATAGGGAAACATCTTTCGGTAACGAGAAAATAAACACCACCGATGATCATACCGATGATACCTTGCGTTATTAATCCAAAGGTCAACGTTTTCCGGCGACCAATTTTATCAACGGAAAGGGCGCCACCAATCGAACCCGGAAGGTAAAATGCGTAAAGTAGAATATTCCAGGCAACGATAATAATCAAAGCTTCATCTTTTGCTACTGTCGAGATGATGATGGAAGAAAAGACACCATTGGGATAAGCAATGAAGTCATAGACAAACCAAAGACCAGACGTGATTAAGACGCGAGGCCAATACCGTTTGATGATAAGAAGATAGGGTACTTTGCGTTTAATTGCACCTGCAGCATAGGCTTTTGAGTCTGCCATTTTCAGTCGAACTACCGAACATTAGGATTAGTGCATTGCATTAATCAAAAAAAAAGTAAGGGGTATCTTACAGTAAAGGACCGAGAGAGGAGGTAAAATTCCAAGGCCTAGACACAGTCGCCATACTGGTTCCAAGTTGTCTTTGAAAATAGCAAGCAAAATGACAGGCACAAGAGCTGATACCACATAGCCCACATCAATCACAAAATTGGTTACCTTTTTAATTTTTTTCAAAGACCACGAGGGGGATGTTAGTTCGACCTAGCAAAAGAAACGGAGCACACAACGCAAGAAAGAAAGGAAAAATGAAATGAAAACCAACTCACGAAGATGAAGATGGTGCCGCGTTTTGCTGGAGCAAATTCATCGGCTGATTCACCCGCTGAGACTGAACTACATGGGTATTCACCACCGACACCCACACCGATAACACCACGAGCGATGACCATCATCCACAGCAAGCCTGTAGGCGTAGTTCCACTTGATGCACAAGATAATGCAGCTCCAATGATCACAAGTGCTGTTGTCGCTATCAAACCGATTTTGCGACCAATGCGGTCAATAATCAAACCAAAACCTAGAAAGAAAAAGGATGGAGCATAAGGCCATTGAATCTTTTTTCTTTGGGATCCTTACCTAGTTGTCCGACTACAGCACCCACAAACATGGCGTAGGATAATCGTGAGAGCATAGCCTCATCTAAAATATCAGTTCCATAGATATGTTTCAAGAAGAGATTGACAAATGTGATTACACCGGATTGATAACCATCCGAGAGAAGAGCAAATCCGCTGAAGATAACATTGAAAATCGAGGCACTAGTTTTTCTCTTTGGAGAAGTCTGAATGGACGCGGAAGTAGATGAAGAAGCCTGCTCATCTACTGTCTTGCAAATGATATGATCTACATCGGCTTCATACACTGCGACTTTACTGGTGGATGAAGGACTACTACTGTCGTAGGAACCCATAACATAAAAAAGTGAAGAAAGTGAAAAGAAAAAGAAGGAACAAGAGAAAAAAAAGAGCTCACAGTGTCAAAACCCAGTGTGAACCTTTCTTATACAGCACAAAAAAAAAATTGGAAGGGTTCAAGTCAGCCGATCTTATTGGATATAGCCATCGGAATCGTAAAATGACAGTGAGACATCTTCTTCCATTGGCCTATAACACACAGCAAAATCTTTTTGCCTTCAGACGGTGCAAGTGGACCGATCCGTATTCACCGTTCCTTAAACATGATAAAGTTTGGACCATCTAGCGGAACATAAACCTTGATTCAACACACGACACGATCCGAAATGTTACAGAATGACATCAGACCCCATCAATCTTAGGCGGGCTTGACACAAGCCACCCAACTCTTCTATGACACGATATGCTTTTTGATTCAGACGTTTGTTTTCGTTATCTTAATTGGTAAAAGAGCAACTACCTCATATGAAACAAGAAAAAGTAGCATATGTGGCCCTTGTGTCCTAATTAACCATACTTTGGTTCCTGGCAAGACTTTCCGATGCTGTCGGGGATCGAAGCCGACATCATCTTCCCTGTAAAAGTAATTAAGAATTGAGTCTACAGCTTAGAGAAACAATGTCTGTTTACCTAACTGGAGTTACTGTATGAATTTCAGGAGAAGATGACTGTCTGATTCAGTCAGCTTTTTACGCTTTGGAAGAGGTTAGTTCAAGAAAAAGATTTTCATTGTCACTTTTTTTCTGTCTGTTTCACGTGTTAATTCAGAAAATTGGATCTAGGGTTACCATTGCAACAAGCCATTTAGCAACCCAGTGCAATTCTGTGCAACATACCGTAACTATGCATACAAGGCTAAAAAGAAGAAGAGAATTTAACCAGTTGCCTTTGAATCCGAAGGAAACGGCTACTTATTCGAGAGAATAGAAAGTCTAACCGTAGAAACAATACACAATACAAAAGATATGATCTTGTCAGCTTAAAACCAATATCGACAACACATTTTTCGTTCACGTTAGCAATGACTTGATGTCGGCTCCCAAAGAGCAAGGATTCAGAGATGTGCTTGATAGGTCAGATTAGGAACGCCAGAATCTTCCAGAATAGATAGTGCTTTATCTCAGATGATGTCGCATTGATAAATCAATCAGAATGCGTCGTCCCTCTAAACTCCGCTTCGGGAATTGCTAGTCAAGCTGTACTTTTGACACAATCATTTAACCCCAAAAATATGATGATAGAGCTCCCACTTAACAAGAATAACAGTTTCTCAGCAGTTACGAAAATAAGTATTTCCGGAACATGTTTAGTAAAAATCTGCTGCTACTGTATATAAGGAACCTACGACAAAAGAAAGTTTATGCTCTCATTAGGTTTACTCCACTCGACTCGAGTCGTATGAATAAACCCTCACTTCATACCAAAACCTCTACAGCTGCTCCACGAAAATCTTATGCGGAAACGAAAGCTTTCAACTTGCTCCTCAGTGACATATTCTTTTCCTCAGATACGTAACGCACGTTTCTATCCTTAGTATTGGCGAAAAAAACCGATGTACACGTATACGCTCTGTCGCCGTTTCATTCTTGATGCCTTAATATGTCCGTAATGATTCAATAGCACTTCCCTGGAATCACCACGTTCTCTCTGCGTGCAGTTTATATTCAGTTGTTACTGCTTGTTGCTGTCTTCTATGAAATGGCTTTACAGCGTCCAGGAAACACTGATACATAAGCATTACTGCAACTGTGAGCGGATCGATACTCAGATATGATAACGAAGCTTTCTAACATTAGCTGTCTTTCGGACGTGTGACATTCTGATCTAGCAGTTGATGGATGATCAAAGCGTTAATCTTTGCAGTTGACCATAAACTATTTCCTTAAATAACATTAGCACTCGTTACAGGACATGTCACCATTTTTATACCGCCTAGCTTAAAAATAAAGGAAATTCTAGATAAGGCATTGCGAAACAAAAAAATTCACTTTCAATCATAATAAGCCATGCCGTATCATTTTTCGGTCATTAGCCAAGCGATATGGTGTTTTGTTATTTTCTCAAACGGCTACTCCTGGCCATCGACAGGAGAGGAAATAGCGTAACAGCTGGATGTTTCTAACTTTGGCGCCATTGTTAGAACAGGAAAATGTAATTGTCTGCAAAGGACCTACTCGATCGGGAAAGAAATGCTATACAAAGCAACAAACAGCAAGGCTAGCACTCGGCACAAGACTATACTTGGACGGAAGCCAAAGTGTTTTACTAAACAAACGAATAAAAAAAAGCAAAATGAGGCCTTCGTTTCTAACCTGTATTGGGCGGAGCTATGTCCCGGTCATGTACCGAGCGACCTATTACCGTAGCCTTCTTTGTTCCCTTTTCAGTCATAAGGCAGTCAAAGAAGATCTCATACATTCGATTTTCGTCAAGGATCGCACGATCATGGATCTTGTCAGTACAGCCTTGTGCATATCTTTGTTCCTATCTTTTGCTTGCTTGTCAGTAACGCAGATAATCATATCGTAATGCGTAATTAATAGTAAAAATAAACAAAAGTTCATGCACATACAGACATTTCGTGTTTCCCTCGCCAAATACCCTGCTTGAACGCTAAATACGCCAATTTTTTGTACCTTGGTAACTAAATTAAACCTTATTCACAGCAAATAACAGGTTAATAAATTAATGCAACTAACAGGAGAGGTGATAGATGATTACTGGAAATCCAAGGTATGATTTACCCTTCTCCATGGTGCACTTCCCGTCTTCATTGCGTCGATTGGAAGCTATTGCGAATAACCCTTCCTAATATATTGTAAAGCAATTATTATATTCTTTCAGCAAAAATAAGCATTCAATAGAACTTAGAACTCCAGAATGGCTTTACGATCCATATAACATCTGACCCTTGGTTTTCATCTTTTAGTGAAGCGAAAATTGGATGAGCCTTGGGACAGCAAATTCAATTGGGCACGACAAATAGCCAAATTCCCTCTGACCGGGATGGAAATTTATTACCATGCTGATGCACGCTAATTTATAGTCTAACGAAACTATTAGTTCTCTTTTATTGGCCTTTGGCCTAGTCATTAGACACGCTTCTTTGTGCAAACGCTTAAATGGCTTAGATGATAGACCACTTAAAGTGGGGTTAGAGATACGAAGCAGAACTAAAAAAAATGTACAGGATATTGATTCATTATTAAACCAAACGAGTCATTTACCAGCATTACTTTGCTTAGATTATATGAAATTGAAAACGGAGGCTTCACTACACGTACTTAATAAAATCTTATACATATTAGCAAGCAAAAAAAAGTCAGAAGAAAGGGTTAGAAGGGCTATCCATGCTTATCCTCGTAAAGCTCCGTCTAGTCGGATTACTGAACCATTGAGCATTCGGTTGGATAGAATGTGTAACACCAACTCGCTAAATTCGGTTGCCTGACCAAGCCGATGTGGGAAAAGGCAAGGCGGAGCTTCAAATACCGCCGTCTTGGAAAGAAGAGGCGTGTCTATCATCAAGTTGATTAGATCGGCATTTCCCCGACAAAATGAAGTAAGCGCGATAGATTACCAAATGGACCCGGGGAAATACTCATGACGCGAATACCAAATTCAGCAAGTTCCCTGGCTAGAGGCAAGGTCAGCCCTGCTACGCCCGCTGGAAATCAAGGAATAAACCAAATAAACAAGTTAATCGAAGGTCCGAAAAAGTTTGGGCTCTGGGTCATTATTCATCTTTTTTACCTTTTGATGTTGCGTAGCCCACTAATGTCCCGTCTAAACCTAACATAGATGACACGGTGATAATCACGCCACGTTCCTCTGCGAAAATCTCAAGTAAGTCAATGATTATCATCATCATTATGTGATTTTGACACGTACGATCGTCGTTTGCCGGCGGTTGGGCGATCAGATACTGCGCTACTTGTTGTGCTACATTATAAGTCCCAAGAAGGTTAACCGAGATCAAATGCTGAAACTGGCGATAGCTGGTCAATGCCTTGTTAGGACCATAGCCATGGATTTCCTTTGGAGGAAGTACAACACCGCTGCATAAGACCGCGCCTCCAAATGATTTTTCCGGAAAGTGGGCCGCCGAATTGGTTAAAGCTTCTTCAATACCTGTCTAAAGAATGGATTCAGCGTTTTCCTTTCTGGGTTATCAGCTTACCTCTGAAGTCGCATCAATTGGCCCAGGGAAATAAACTCGCGAACCCAGCTCTTCCACTAATTGGTTAGAACGGTCCTTGTCGAGGTCAATGATCTTTTTTTAATCAAATTGAGAGAGATGTAAGCAATTGCGATGGTCTTCATCCTGGCTTCCTAAGTAGCCTGAAGCAAAACAAAAGAAAAATAACTTACAACTGCTATCCCTCCTTCTGCCACAATGGATCGCACAACCTGCTCCCCAAGACCTCCTGCACTTCATTGATTTGAGTTTCAAATGGTAAAATCAGTTTGGATAGCATACCCGCCACTGATAATGAAAATTCGATCCTTGATCTGCATTAGAGGATTTACTGTTATAAAGAAGGAGGAGCTCTATAGCAAAATTACAACGCACATTTTTATGTCTACAGCTCCTTTTGTTCACCTAAAATGGAATAGCGAGAACTGAAGTTACTTCATGGTCACAGGCAAAACAAATACATCAACAGAGCGTTTCATTGCCCTTCTTTGCTTTCTCTCCCCCCTTTTCTCGTGGGCGAAAAAAAAAATAGTGCATTTTTTTCCCTAAATTTCTAGACCAGGAACGAACTGGTGTTTCTCAAAAAACAACCCCCCAATACTCCCTCGCTTAATGTCTCCCGTTGGGGTAAATGAGTGGCTGAGATCGAGAAATTGGAATTTCTATAGAACTATTAGCTTATACAAATTGATCCTTACTTTTGTCTGTGCTTGCCCTGACTCAGTCTATCCATGTATAAGGGAAATATGAGAAAAAGCAAAATGTCTACATGTCAGTAATACGGATGTCTAAAGATGACAGTAACATTTTCTGATTACACATCGTGCTACGTTCCACGTGTCCATGCTTCGCCAACGCCAAAAAGCTTGTTGACCCTTTTTTTTTCTGGCGTGTTTGTCTAGCATCACCCGACAATAGCCCAAACTAAAAAAAAAATATGGTATATCGAATAAAATCACGCGTGGAGAGTTGCTTTCTAATCGATCGTCCATCCCCATATTTAATAGCTGCATCCTTCATCCCTAATCGATTGCTTCCCCACGTGTGTTTTCCTATGAACCCACTTTTCACAAAGTCAAAACCAAAAGAAAAATGGTTAGCACTCTGACTGTGCTACCTATATGATAGCAGACGGGCCATTCCTCTGTTGCATGGTTACCTAACGACGTAACTAGGTTTTTTTTTCTTTTCTTTTTTTTGCCAATGGCCACATCCATTCTGCGTTGATGATCTGGGAAGGCGTTTCCGTTGTGCAACATTGTTCAGATGACGCCAATAGTTCTCTCTCTCTTATTTTTTTCATTCTGTGTTGCCATTGGCAAATATAATCGCAAGTCCAAGTGAAAGACAGAGAGTAGGAAAGCAGGAGGAGGGGCGCGGAGAAGTTGATGCGGACTTGTTCAATAATGCTTTTTTCCATTTCACGTGGCTTGAGAGCAAGGTATATTTCTGACTAAGACTTGCTTTGCATTTTGTCTTTCTGATCTCACGACATTTTTCCGAACGTATTTTGATCGGTCGATCGTACGATGATCCAGTGTACAAATTGGCTCGTGCAATTGAGTCATGACGATTTGTCACCTAGGTTATGCATTAAGTTATGTAAACCTTGATTACCATTGTCGCTGGTTTTTTCTGTTATCGGGACAAAAACCCATTCGTTCAACCGGCTCTATCCAAATTAAGAATGAACAGTTGCCCTGACCGGGACCGACCGCGGCCTTTCAAACTGTATGAGGGAAAACGAGAGTGAGTGAGAGATATGAGAGGATCCGGACAATAGCAAAAAAAAAGTGACCTGCATCTTTCTTACGGAACGACAAATAAAAAAGAAATAAGCACACATTGATGCTTTATCCTCATATTGAACCCAAAGGCAAAAGAATTAAACTAATAATATTCAAACAATGGAACACAAATGCATCTCTTATATTTTTTTGAGTTTTTTTTAAAAAATACACGCTATCGTTCTTTATGCAAAAATATAGCAAGGAACATGACAACCAACCTTTTCCCTTTTTTTTTGTTGTTTTGTTCTTAGGTGAAACAAAGTGCTTTCTACTCCGCAAATCCTTCGCGCTCCACCAGAATAACTTATTAGGTGGCACAACAATACTTCCCTCGTTTAGCTAACTCAGTACAAAAGCGTATTCTCCCTTTCTCTCTCTCTTCCCTTTTTATTGTTTTTCATTACCTTGTCCATAAAAGGGGTCTGCTCGAAGAAAATTAAAAAAAATCAATTAGAAGGAAAGAGAAAGAGAAAATAAAAACAAGCACACAGCAACAAAAAACCAGACAACAAGTATATTCGCCAGACAGTCAGTCCAACCACACATTCCCATCTTAACCAAAAGACACGACGATGAACAGTCAAGATGACATTGCAGAACGAATTACAGCGGCTAGACGAGAAGCCGAGATGCTAAAAGATCGAATTCGACAACGTCGCGATGCACTGGCTGACACGACCTGTAAGTCACCTATATCTCTCTCCCCCTCCGAACTTCTATTTCTTCTCCTTCCCCTTTGAACCAGTTGATATTCTCTTTATCATCGTCCTACGGCACTTCTTCTCTTATTTGAAAGAAAATGAAAATGTCGAAAAGTTTGATTGATATGATTTCTCTCTATCTTTCTATTTTGTATGACACACAGTACGTCAAACCGCCAAGAGTGTTGAACCTTTACCTCGTCTTGTGATGAAGGTCCGAAGAAACCTACGAGGTCATCTGGCTAAAATTTATGCGATGCATTGGGCTAACGATGCTCAGCATCTCGTCTCGGCCTCGCAAGACGGGAAATTGATTGTCTGGAATGCCTATACGACCAACAAATTACATGCTGTCCCACTTCGATCCGCTTGGGTCATGACGTGTGCTTATTCCCCCTCCGGCAACTTCGTCGCTTGTGGTGGTCTGGATAACATCTGTTCTATCTATAACCTCACCGCAAGAGACGGCCCGGTTCGACCAGCACGCGAACTTTCAGCGCATACAGGCTATCTCAGCTGTTGTCGTTTCCTAGACGATCGAAGAATCCTTACCAGCTCTGGCGATATGTCATGTTTCCTATGGGACGTCGACGCTGGTGTCAAAACGCATGAATTCAATGATCACACAGGCGATGTCATGAGGTAAAGTAAATAAGAAAACAAAAAGATTTACGCCTGTACAACCCGACAAAAAGAAAGAAACGAACCAAGGAACTGATTCATTCAATATTTTCTTTCCCCTCCTTTTTTTTTTTCTTTAGTGTCTCTCTATCACCTCATGATCCTAATATATTTGTATCTGGCGGTTGTGATGCCACTGCAAAAATATGGGACATACGAATTCAAAAATGTGTCCAAACTTTTACTGGCCATGAGACCGATATTAACTCTGTACAGTAAGTTAAAAGAAAGACAATCGGTCCCTCTTCGCCGCTTGCAGTCTAACATGAGGAAAAAAAAATAATAGATTTTTTCCTAATGGCATGGCTTTCGGCACTGGATCAGACGATGCCAGTTGTCGTTTGTTTGACCTGCGTGCAGATCGTGAATTAAATTCTTATGCAAGCGAAAATATTCTCTATGGCATTACTTCTGTTGCGTTTTCCGTTTCGGGCCGTCTGTTGTTTGCTGGTTACGATGATCATAGCTGTCATGTTTGGGACAGTTTGAAGGGCGAACGTGTCGGTGTCTTGACCAGCCATGAAAACAGAGTGTCCTGTCTCGGTGTCTCTTCGGATGGTATGGCTCTTTGCACTGGCAGTTGGGATAGCTACCTGAAGGTGAATATACTATACATCATAAACAAAAACGACTTTTGCTGTTTCTAATCAAACCCTGCTTTTCATTTAGGTGTGGGCATAAAATGCTTCTTGCTCTTCGTCTGTTTTTTTACCCATCTTTTTCTTTGTTTCTTTTATTTCTTTTTCTTTTTTCCCCTTTCACTACAAGCCATTCGTTCTCAACATCTTTCCTTTTCCCCTTATCTTTCCCTATCCTACAAACACAAAAAATGCGCGCATACTAAAAAGAAAAACCCTCCAAAAAAAATTAACCAAAAGAAAAACCAGCATCCCGTACGTTTACCATTTCCTTTTTTTTTTTCTTTTCCTAGTCTTCTTTTATACAAAACCATTTTTTTTAATGTCTTTTTTCAGGTCGGGTTAAACCACTTATGTTATGGACAAAAACTCCCCCTTTTTTTCTTTTATACAAGTAGAAACATAGAAATACACCAATACTATTAAAAACAGAAAGAAAGGAAAATACAATAGGACTCAAAAGTTAACTACAGCAAAAGAAGGGGAGGGGAAGGGATGAAAGGGTCTTCTCAAATTTATTCCCATTTCCCTTCGAGTGGTTGGATTGGATGATCTTTGCACTCCAATTGAAGCTCGTCAAAGAGCGTTTGTTTGGGACCAACATATTGAATACGTTCTTCTTCTTCTTTTGTCAAGTCTTCCAGTGCTTCGCCTGTTTTTCCAAGTTCTGCCGTGACATCCTGTTTGGCTCCGATCAACATCAATTCACAGTTGTCATAGTTAAGAAAATCGGGTGTATCCATAGAAACGAAACGTCGATCATGGAACGTTTCCATCAATTCCTTTGAAAATTCAGCCTTTTGAGACTTGCTTAGACCCGCTTGCGGAGGCGAAGACTTTTCAGGATTCTGCAAGAACCACAAAAATATGTAGTCAAAAAAGTTGTTGCCATAGCTATGTCTATCAAATCTTACCTTGACGCTTATAATGAGACTAGATTGTTTATCAATATTGAAAGCTTTTTGCACTTCAGATGGTTTCTCAGGCATCGTCAACATATAAGCCAGATGAGAATGGCCTGCATGGGTTGCAATGGCGTACACACCTTGGGCCTTTTTCGGTGTAAGAAAAAATTTAGGCAATGATTTAAACGGCTTTTTTTTCTCCTGTATACCATAGCTCTGGCTTCTTTGACTGTCCTGTCCCCTCTTGTCTTTGTTTCATACTGATGCTCTTCTAGTCTATCGGTCACTTCCTCTAACTTGGCTGAACTCTTTTCCACAAACGCCCAGTAGCGTTCATGTGTTCGCACTTCAGGCATATGTTTGCGGCCAATGACGATAGAGGTTGGCTTACGGTTCCCTGTTGAGCTCCAGAAGGGTTTAAGAATGATCAGAATTCTCTGGACATCATCCGTTGTCTCCACTTTTTCCGTGCCCAGCTGTAAAATAAAAGACAAGGTTAGCCTACCGTAAGACAACAAGGGCTTTGTTACCTTGGGACGATAGAAGAAATAGATGTGACCTTTCTCAATGGTACTTGTACGCTTGGCCTCGTCCACATGAATTTCTCCTCCTTTCATTTCTTCTTTTTCTTCCTTTTCCTTTTCCTTTTCCTGTTTTGATAATCTTCTCTTTTTTTTCGGCTCAGTCGTACCGCCGCCGTCTTCTTGTTGTTGTTCTTGTTGTTCTTGTTTTTCGGTGTCCTCCGTTCCATTACCCTGCACATTCACCTCTTGTTCCTTTTCATCTGTTGTCGCAGCTCTCTTTCGCGATTGTCTTGTTTGCGGCATGGTTAGTGGAAAGAACTAAACCCTTGGCTATTTCTCTGCATAGGATAGCGCATTATATTTTATATTTATGTATGTGTTAGAATTTTTTTGACGATGTTTTACCGTCATTTTTAGGATCTCTTATCATTTCTGCTTGGGTGACTTTTGCATAAATTCAGCGAAACCATGCCTAGTCATGATTTTGCCTTTGAAAGTTACAAACTCAGTTCTATTGTTGAAGCACAAACGTAAGCATGACCTAAATTTTAAAAAAAAAAGATGAACCACATTGACCGGCTTTACATTTTTTACTTTGGAGGCTTTTAAATTATCAACATTATCTTTGCAATGGATTGATTGGTTGCTCATTGCACTCTCTAAAGCCTCTGATTTTCCGATGATCTGATGGATTCTAAAATGATGTTTCCTTCTTAAGGTTCTCATCATCCTGACTGTGAAAATTGTTGTGTTGCTTCTCGCATTCCGTTTTCTTCTCTTTCTCTTTTTGCTCGATGATGGATTGAATTAGTCTTTTCCAAAGCATGTTATTTCAACGTCATAAGCCATACAAGTCACTCCGCGCAGATCTTTTGCCAGGAGAAATTATGGAGAAATGGGGCATTTGACTGAATCTGTATCATTTATACATTGTATAATGATTTACGTTGTCTATCTGGACTGTGGGTAGTTGATAGGCTGATTTATCAGCGAGCCTGGCGAAAAGGTAATAATTCCCGGACGTAGGACAGGATGGGCTTCAAATAAGAATTATCTAAATATTTCAATCGGCAGTCCGTATCAGACAATGCGTTTTAGGTCATCTCGCCAAGGCACAACACAACTCTATTTGCGTAACGATCCTTGTTCTTTTCCGCTTCTCTTTTTCATATATTGGTACAAGTTTAACATTGACTCTGAAGTAAATGTTGCCCAGCATATAACTTTACACGTTGATAACGAACTGATTATTAGGGTATGATTTATTCATCCATCATTGTTATCATACAATAATGCAAGTAGGCTCCATGGCCTACAGTGCCTATACATTGCATAAGACATTCTTTTGTCAAAGAAGCATACGAGCAAGACTTGACCTGATTTCATGCTTTATTGAAGGAAAGCAACAGGAAATCGGAAAAAGAAGCAAAATATAGGTTGCACTTTTTATTTATGCAGTTCAAAAAAGGGTAGCAGCGGAGACGCACAATTACTAATTGATACTCCGCCATTGAGATCACCTGGCTACCGGGACATGGTTTGTTTGAAAAGACTGTTTGCTACGACCCGGAATGTCACATGAATGTTTAATTGCTTGTGACCGCGGCTCTTTTTTAATCCCACATTTTTCCTTTTTCTATTTTCCACGATTGCATAAGCATTGTTACAGCGTGAATTGAAGCAACTGGGAACGATGATAAGTTTTAAGTGTAAGAGCGAACGGGTAATCATTGGTTCCATCAATGTAACCTTAGCACTTGATTTCGTGTGTTCAGTTCCTGTTTGAAGCTGAGGGGATTGTAGCACAAGATCATTAAAAGGGTTTCCTCTGAAAAGCCCGATTACAGTTTCACTATCAGTCCGTTCAACTTTCATGTGGAACTTCCCCGTTCTCGATTGGATTGACCTCGTTACTGTACTCCTAATCATTCGACTTTCTAACAATTTCTTCAGCCTAGCATGGTATAATATTGAATTGAATTGATCTAGACAGCGTGCTGTTCCTTGAAATTGGGAGTGTGTGTTAAGCACACTATATGAAAATACAGAAGGATAGCGTATATATGTGTAACGGCAATATTCCATTATTTGACAAGAGGTTCAGAGCAACGGAATGGTTTGAATGCATCTTACTCGCAAGGTCTCACTGAGAAGTAAATGGCGAATAAAACTCAGCTAATTACTAACTTATCAATCTGGTAAAAAGTCAAACCAAGACGCGTAGAAGGGTTACTTCTCGAGAGGGGGGGAAGGTTAGGAACCGACCTCGGTCTGTTCTAGATTGGGCCTGTCCGAACATCTCCCAACCCTGATTACCCAACTTCGCCCATTGTCACTCTCTATCAATTGAGAAATGATTTACTTGTCTTCACTTCCCTTACCAAGAAAAACCCTTTATTTTTTTCCTTTTCTCCTCACAGCATAGAAAAATCATGCACAATAACACATTGCGGATCAGCATAGAGAAACGTGTTCATCAGCCCTGTATGGCAATAAAGAAGGGAAACTATAACAGTACTTTTTTTTTTGGTGGTACGTTGCAAAAAGAGTCCAGCACAAGAACGGTAGGACGAGCCAAATTTATGGCATGTCCTCTCGCAGCCAACCGTTCACGGATTTTACCAATGAGTCTGGCCTTCGCTCTATTTCCGTCTTCCCTTTCTTCCAACTAGTGCACATTACCTTTCCATTCCTTTACATCAAACTTATGTGCAACTGCAGCTAGATGACCAACAGGAACTCCATCAGCTGTTTCTTTTTTCGCGCCTTTCTTGTCTTCCTCATTCTAAATCTACTTTTGAATCGTGCCGCGGCCGAACCCGTTTCTGATACAGACGAACCCTCGGATTCCGTAAGACCATACTATTATTGTCCTAATCCAATTTGCTGCATGATACTGATCTGCCCCTGTCCCTGCTTTTTTTAATACTTTGACGCTTTTGCCCCATTATAGAATTCCTCGGATAAGCACAATGGAGCCGTGAGTCATAAAACGACGAGCCATCACCATTTGAGTTCCAGTACAATTCCATGGGAAAACGCCCAGACACCAACATCAAAGCATACGAAACCAAAACCATCCGATGACGATAATGATGCATCCGCGTCCGAGAAAAAGAGTACGCCAACTGATACTGATATCGACGGCGTAGACAAAACGACCAAGAGCACGTGGACGGAATCGACTTCTGCCGGATCGAAAAAGGCCACGGAGACGGAAAAGACAGTAACGACGACGACCAAAATACAATCTACAATCACGCACCACCACGAGTCAAGCGAGGAATCAACGAAGCATTTGACAAAGTCTACCAAGCCATCAAAGACCGAAGAGGCCACCGACCGGTTGAGCGAAAAACCAACCAAAACTGAGAAGCATAAGACAACAGAGCGGGAAAATGGAACAATAACATTTATGCCCAGCTCCTACACCACAAAACCGAAGGAAACCTCTACCAACACTGATCCCGAGGAGACCGATACAGAAACCAGGGAGAGACACTCGAGTACCACGAGCCACAAACACACCAGCTCGTCTTCTTCGAGCGACATCTCCGGCATGACAGATAAGGGGACGATCACGATACATAAGCCTGAGCATACGCCGTCCTCTAGCGCAAAGTCATCTACTATCATTTCTAAGAAGATAACAACAATTACTAGCACCCCTACGTCAGATGAATCCGAGTCTACAACATTTTCCGGTACAGGGTCGTCTAGCAAGACTACTGGAAGCAGTTCTACATCAGACGAACACGAGTCTGCAACATCCTCCAGTACAGGGTCCTCTAGCAAGGCCACTGGAAGCACATTTACATCAGATGTGTCCGAGTCTACAACATCCTTCCGAACCAAAAGCCCGACAACTACAATCACCTCATCTAAGCAGACCACTAATCGTAGTAGCACCATCACTAAGTTCCAAACTAGTAGCAAACCGACCCCGACAACTCACAGTTCAACGAATGATTGCGATGACTCTCTCCTAGATGGTCTACTCGGAATAGGAGGCTGTCCTCCCAAATCGCAATCGACGGATCGCTCGACAACAGATACGTCCGAAACGAGCTCGAAGACGTCGGATTCATCCAACCAGACAAATTCCTCAACGCAGGCAACGGTCACTGACTCAGATACCTTGACGCCAACAAAAACAACATCTAGCAAGAAAACACCGCCTTCAGATAGTGATCCTACAGATAAGACAACTAAGATCTCTTCTTCTGCCACTTCTTCTAGCTCCTCAACTACTGATGAACCTACGATTGTCCCCTCGGGCAACACGTCGAGTAAAGTTACCAGTAGCTCAAGTTCAACTAGTTCTTCCACTTTAAATACGTATTGGCCTATCGTTACCAGTACTCTCGAGCCCATTTCGTCCTCATCTTCTTCATTGACCGAGAAACCTACATGGACGATAACTTCTTACTCGTCATCATCGACTGACACCAGCAGTTCCACGACCGGGACAGGGTCATCTTCGTCTAGCACAGACAGCTCCTCCAGCAAGACAGGAAGTTCCTCGTCAATTAGTGGACAATCAAGTGGCACCATAACCCTGACATCGTTATCTTCATCGTTGGCATCTTCAACAGATGACGCTAGTAGCACGATAACCAGTACATTGTCATCCTACTCGGGAGAGCCTACTGATACGTCTATCTCTTCAACATCGACCAAGGAAACTTCAACATCGTCTTCCACGGAAGAGCCTACTGAAACTGCAACGTCAAGCTACTCTTCTACATCGGCAACGACAGAGGAGACGCCTACTTCGACTATCATCAGCATAGAGCCTACTAATTCCGATTCAGCGATTATTTCCGATACCACGACGGACGTTACTACGACTACCACAACAACAACGACTACTACGATTACGACCACTACTACTACTACTACTACGACAACAACAGAGCAGAGCAGTACGACTAGGACGACGTTCAAACCTACATCAACGTACCGCTATCAAACCTATTCTTGGCTAACTAATTCATTCAGTATACCTCTGAGAACATCTCATACTTCCAGCATCACGACGACACAAACGATAAACCCTGCACCCACTCCAAGCAGCAATAGTACAGGTACAATGGGCAGCAATAACCTGCCCGAAGTCATAACTCCCAATTTGGGGGCGATTATTCCAGGCAAGTTATCACGAATAGTTATTTTCATGCACCGTCGCGCTAACTTGTATTTAACATCTAATAGACACTAGCCAGCGTGTTTTTATGAAGTTCAACTATTTATCTTATCCACAGATGGTCCAGGATGCAATATTAACAGCTGAATTTGTCCAGTCCTTACCTGTGTGGATAGGTCGCGCTCTCAATGTGTCCCCTGATGATGTGATTGTGGTCACTATCACAAGTGCACAGAGTCACGCCAAAATGAGAAAAAGAGACGCAGACGATGGAAGTGGTGTAATTGTATCAATGGCAATTCCCAAAAACACAGTGAACATGTTGCAGCAGCTCATCGATAATCCGTCAAGCGAGCTGTATTCTCCTAGCAATGGCCAATTGCCGACATTGCTCGATCATAGTTTCCCCGTGACAGGACAAGGTAAAAAAAGGAAAAACAAAGACGATGAAGTCTTTCTTTTTTTTTTGAGATCGAGAGATTTACTTTGCCCTTTCTAATTCCTGACAGCTTCCTTGAACAATTCGCCCAATGGCGTGAGCGATCCTAATGCTGTGAGCTCAGAAAGTGCACCACCGAATGCCAGCAGTAACCAAGGAGGTCTATCTAGAGCTAGCATCATTGGCATTTGCGTATCTGCGGGTGTTATTGTTTATGCCGCAGCTACTATTGTTGCTGTTCGTGTATACCGTCGTCGTCGGGCCCGTCGGCAAGAACAAGCTCAAGAGCAGCATCAGGTGTTTGCACAAAGCATTTCCTCTCCTATTATGCAAGAAAATTCCTTAGGATGGTCGTACCCTAATCAAAATTCTTATCCCACTCATTCTCAATGGTAGACAAAATATAATTATTCTGTTATCTCTTTCTTTTTCTTGTGTTCCGTTTCTCTCATTAAAAGAGGAAGATTATTTTTCGTGTATGACAATGCAAGCTTGCAGGGAGCACAAGCGGACTTTGGCGCTGTTTGAACCACCCAATGGGTGCTTGCCAGATGCACAAAGGGAAAGCATCATTGCTGGCACACACTAATCAAGACCTTATTCATGATCCCTGTCATGGTCAGCCGTCGAACAGTCCTATCGTCCCTCATCTTTTCTATCGTTCTTTTATTATACCCATTGCAAACAGCAGCCACCGGTTTGACCTATAATGTCGCCGCTAACGAACAAGCATGCTTTTACATTTGGACTGACACGCCTGGAAAGAAAGTAGGCTTTTACTTCGCGGTAAGTCTAACTTTTTCTGTCTTGGTTAAGGGATGAACCATGCATTATAAACTCATGCTTTACGTTACAACGAAATAAAGGTTCAATCAGGCGGCAGTTTTGACATTAATTATGTTGTACGAGATCCTCGCAATGAGATCGTGTTGGATGGCGAACGAGAACGTCAGGGCGACTTTGTCTTTACGGCCAACAAAGTGGGAGAATACTCGTTCTGTTTTGATAATAGCCTCTCGACGTTTGCCGAGAAGCTCGTGGATTTCGAAATCATGGTTGAGAATGAGGTCAGACCGAACTATGCGAAAGACACGTCCTCGGCTGAACCACCCAAATCCCTGAGTGCCATGGAAGAATCGCTTTTCCGTCTTTCTGGCCATCTTACTAACATCGCCCGTACCCAAAAATACTTCAGAACACGAGAAAATCGCAATTCCAGCACTGTATCGTCAACAGAAAGCAGAATTTTCTGGTTCGCCCTGCTCGAGAGTGCAGCGATCGTGGCCATGGCTTGTCTGCAAGTGTTTGTCGTGAGAAGTTTCTTTAATGTTAAAAAGGGAGGTGTATAAAACTGAAACAGAAAACAACGATAAAGGACATGTTTTGCAATAATCATGCTTAGCTTTTTTGATTTTGTCTCAATTCTAAGAGCACGAATCAGCAGTGGAAAGAGCAGAATATTAAGGGAATAGGTTTGTTAAAAGAGTGCCAGGAAATTTCGTGGTTTCCAGCAGCCGATCCTATTTTGTCGAAACACATTGCTAAGATCACAACGATATTTATTAAGATCTACATGAGAATATCTATACAGAAGTTTACAAGCTTCCATGTAAAGATCTGTATAGAAGGTATTTTCTTTTTTAACTTATTGCTTGAATAAAAACGGACGACGTTCTAGATCAATTTTGGCGTGTTTGGAGATCCGCAAGTTGATACTACCAAGCCAAATTAAATGCATCGTAATAAAACAGTACATCTGAGTCTAGATCAGAAACAAGGTACAACCGACAAGTCTTGCTTAAAATTGTATCATGTCTTAAAAAGCAATCTGAATTCCTTCGACAAGTCTGCATAAGCGATGAAATTAACTCTTACATGGAAACTGTACCAAGTTTAGCACTGATCGCCGTAACAGATCATAAAACAAATATCTTACCGATAAAACTATAATTCGCTGCTACTGCGTGAAGTACTGCGTTTTCCTATTTGTTTGCGCATTTCTATTTTTCATTTGCAGACTTCGATTTCAAGTCTTCTTTCATCGACGCAAAATTTTGTTTCAAAGTAGCGCAAAATATAATTCAATAAACAGTAGGACAGACTAGTCCTTCTGCACTCGCTTCGCTCCTTCCGTTACAGCCGCGTGCGGCTGCAGTAAATGACTTTGTGGCCATTTTTAGCATATGTTTACGGTAACAGAACATATTGCTGAAAATGAAGTTCTCATTTTATGTAAGAAATTCAAGAGGTGTATGTATACGTAAGTGACTGATATGATATGGTGTTGTGAAATAAAGATGCACCAAGTAAGATAAGTAGTTTAAAACGCGAAAAACGATCTGGAGACATAAGGACGTAAATAAGCCAGTATCGCTTGTGGACAACGATTTCAGATAGGAAAAAAAAGCAGAATGAATGTTTGAAGCGTAGCTATCTGCCTCGTACAACATAGCTTCTGAACCTTGATCTTAGTTAAGAAATAACAGAGCGAAGGACAAAGTTAGCATAGGAATGGTTATCTCTGTTGGCAATAGAATATGTAAGAAACAGAGATAAATTGACAGTGTTCACTGAAGGTACATGTCCCCAGAACAAAGCAATAGTCCTCCATATAAGGATCTTATCATTGAGCCTTTTTATCGTATATAAAACCGATGGAGGGCAATTAGACAATATATTCAACTACTCATTGCACTTTTGCAAAGCACTTGACCCTTCTAATTACTGCTGAAGTTTTTACACAAAGCCTATTTAACTGTCCTTCGTAATATCTTCTACCCACTTATTGCAGCTCAGCTCTCTTGACCCACACATAAAGATTGCATACACATACCAAATTGCTACTGAGACCAACACGACCCTTTGGCCTTCTTGGAAAGTGTCAGATAATATCTCTAACAAATCTATTCCTCTACTTCATTGCTGGACGTATTCTTTTCTCCTAAATAAAGACTTCTATATATCAACTGAAGAGTACTACCGTCGAACCAGCTTCCACGAAACTGGTTGTAATACCGGCAAAATGTTTTTGCGCGCAAAAATTACTCGAAAATACAGTATACTAATAGAGAGATGTAATCACATGTAATGACCGGTCTATGTACGGAAACGAATGTTTGTTTCATCCTTGCCCGTACAGACCATTTCGAACTGAGACCCTTAAAGTACCAAACTGCACGCACAAAATGTGTATTGTATTTCCCACAAAGGTCTTTGAAGTTGTGTTGTTTGCAAGCACATCATTTTCTTTTACCTAAACTTAGATAAATCTGTAACATTGATCCGACAAACGTGTAGCCTTGCTTTTGAACGCATTTTCAAAGATAAGAAGGTTGTTTAGGTTTTTAACCAGCCTTTTCTGAAAAGATAATGTTGAACCACTGCGTATTGCTCGTTCTGTTCTCGACTAACGTCTTGTGCTATACTTGTCAGAAATTCAACAATAGAGTTACAATAGGCTTTGATTAAACAATAAAAGGCATACTGTTATTATATGTAAGCATTTTTTTACAATTTGCATATAAATCATTCTTGCTTTCATGAAGAAAAAGACGTGAGAATACTGCATTGCCATATCGTTTCTTGTTAATTACAGGCTTGAGAAGTTCAATAGTTGAAAACAGCCGTTTTATACCAACATGCTTCTTGCTTCAAGGTTTAGGTAACAAATGTTTATCAATCCTAGTGGATGCATGATTTTCGAAACGAATTCCCTTAGCGCAGTGTTCTTTTTTGTTTTATATCCAATTAAATTAAAGTGCCGCCCATCAATGAGATGAGGGGGTTAGCTTCATTTTGTCGTCTTGCTCGATCGGAACGTGCCTACTGCCGTAGTTGGTGGAGCCGGGCAAAAGATAAGAAGACCAAAAAAAGGGCAGAAAGAAAAGAGAAACGAATCTGGTTCAGCACACGGTATCGCACCATTCTGTCTTTTAACATTGACCCCATTGCTCAATATCAATCTCAATGGGCGATCCCGAAAGCGATTCACAGCGTACCGTCGTCAGCCAGCCCAAGGTCTTGCCCCCATTACGAAACGCATCACGGCGAGATCGCAATACAGAAAAGAAAATGCAGCCCGCTAGTCACTGGGATAAAGTGCGTGAGGTCATGCTGAGTGGACCTTCGACCAATGGTGCAACGGGATCAGCGAGTCATCAACCCTCTTCAACCGCTCATTCACCATTACCTATCCCGGCCCGGTTTGGCCAACGTAACCCGATTTTAAATGCCTTTTCCCGCTCAGCACCAACAGCAGGCGAGTTTAGCAACCATGGAGATCGGTTCGTCGCAGCAGCAGCAGCAGCCGCACAGGTTGCCGGCCTCTCTCCTTTCCACTCAAGCAATGTGAGCGGACGACATATGCACATGGGTGGCATTTATGCCACAACGACTGCTGTGCAGCAGGATATATACAGATTGGAACGCGCTTTACAGAAACTGATCCTCCGATTAAACGTTCACACTTCACAGACCAACCTTGCTACCATGATGGATTCGAAGGATACCAACGGAGTTGTCGATTCCAATGCGAAACGCACACGGTTTCAACGACAATCCAAAGGCGATTACTTTCACACAGCGGCAACCACTAGTCTTTCGACAGAAGTCATCAATGAAGGCATCCTCTCTAGTGGCACCCGCATAGGCACCATCTTGTCTTCTATCATGGAGTTATTGCACAAACATAAGCAAGCCACGAGACTGCCACTTGCCGGTGAAATACATGCCATCCTAGCTATACCATTTAATCAGCAACCCTACAATGGTAAGGCTAAACAGCTAGCTGATATCGTATGTAGCTAACTTTATTATATTAGTGGAGGATTGCAAGCAAGCATTAGACGTGCTTGAATACATTAGGGAACGATTTAAGCAAATCACACCAGACGTGAGTATAATTTCTGAATCAACGGTTAGAAGTTTCTTTAATCGTGTAACTAATTTATTGATTTTCTGCTAGGAAAACTTTGGACAAATTCTCTTTTGTGTCAGGCTTCTAGATGTCAGACACTTCGGTCTTAAGGTAGAAGCGACTAATGCATGTGTAACGCAAACATTAATGCAAGAAAACATACAATTCCTAAGATGCGGATCATCTCAATGCTCAAGGCCATCTTGGCACCTTGTATGGGCAGCCCGAACTTTTTACCGTCCAGACCAATAACGTTCCATGCCCTTGTATTCTCGCTCATTAAAGCCCTGGCTGGGCTGCCATCTTCTGAATCAAATGAACCAAAAGAGGGGGACCATATTCGTGCAAGTATAATAGATTTTCTCGACAGTTTATCCAATGGTCGCTTGATCCCTATTGTCGGTGACGACTGGAGTGATTATTTTCAGTCAGCAACCGTAGGTTCCACTAGCGTGGCAATCCCAGTCTCTGTTGCACAATTCTGTGTAGTGGAGGGCATCTGTAAAGCATTGAGCACAGACGACTACGTGCGAGAAGATCCATACTCGGATAAAGAACTACCCCAAAGACAATCATCCACCTTGGCAATTGACAAATTGATATTACAAGATTTGCTTCCTGTAAGGTCATGTCTGTCCCAAAACGTTCACTAATGGTGCAATCTTTTCATTTGCAGCGTTATTGGACCCAGCCATCGGAAGACGCTCGTCCGGCGTTTTCCAGGATAATATTCACACTTTCAGAGTCTGGTACGAAAGCTAAAGAGCGATTTATTTTGGCCATGTCTGACATTAAACGATTCGCTTAGCCATTTGCCGGTTTCTTCTGTCCAACAAGGAGGAGCTGGATTTACCGGCGTCTTCGACCTCTTTGCTCCTACATTTTGTGAAGAATAAACTGGACCCAACTGCGTTACGCCCCTTTTTCCCTGAGAGCAATGGCCAGCACGGGGCAGAGGCGAGTTTGATGACCATGGTTTTGTCGATGCTTGCCATAACAAGCCTAGAAAGTCAACGTACCAGGAATCCGCGGGCCTCTCCTAACCGTAGCCCTCAACTCTCGATGCATGAATCATGGGTGGATTCCGTTGATTCTCCTTTCAGTGGCGACAGCTCAGGATACGCTAGCACTCAGATTTTTCACCGTAAATCTAGCCAAATGAACATGGCATTAAGTATTATGAAGGCCTATGTTCATGGATTTTGGAATTCAGGTTATCGCGAACGCTTGCTCGGAGCAACCGCCAGCATGTTGGAAGATGTGATAAGTGAGCGTACTGTGTGCATATACGAAAACCTGCTGTTCCATATTGACGCCGCTGTTGGTGAATGCGTGGCGAAAGAGACGTTCCAAATATTTCTTGACAAGATCGTGGCTTCTTATCCGCAAGCTACACCATCCCTCTGCCGTTTGCTATCCATGGTATCGAAGAAATACCCAACGGTATTCTACAAACGCGTGGTGTCATGCGTGGCATCAAACGATGAGAGAAAAGTCGTCAGACATCTCATGTTGATGACAAGTTTGAGGCGCTATCTCTCTGGTGTCCAGTTTTGGATGCAAGACCCAGAAATGATCAACGTACTTTTCCTGAGTGATGTCAATAAAAAGCAATCACCCGCAGACGAAGAAGGTTCGTCATTGTCATTTAGGGGCGAAAGTGCAGGTGCATCGCAAGCATCCAAATGGGGCAGTACCACGCTTGGTCAGTGCGTTGTAGCTGCAGAGTTCATGTGGACAATTAAGGAACTCAGGGAAATGCAAAAAGAAGAAGGCTCACGACGAAATATGGAAGAAGACGAGATTGCGAAGAAATTCTTAATCGACCTCGAGAAACGGTTAGCAGTGTTCATCACTGCTAAGGAAAAGTTCATGCTTGTTCCTTTACCACTGCGAGTCATTCTCTGCAACGTATTTCTTGATGTACGCTTGTTCTGCAACACAACACATCGCCCAGGCTGGCTGACTCGTGTGCTTGAATGGGCAACGCAGCCCATAGTTCTTCCGGGTACTCATTTTGAAGCCTCTGATGAGATAGCCGCACAACTTCATCAGCAATTGTTGGATGATGTAACGTTAATGTTTCAAAGACTGCGTATTGTCTATGCTACGACAGTTGATCAATTCGAAACAGAACCGAACGAGATGGGTGACAGAAATGAGTTACCTGCTTTCTTTCGTGAACCAGCTGACATGCTTGACATACCTGAAGTGCGTAGTAAGCGATATCAAAGCATAGCTACGATGTATCCCCTTAGTTCTGCGGCAGTTGCATCATTAAGTATTGAACCCTCGTCAATCAAAGAAGAGAAAACCGATCTAGGAAATCTGGCATCGATCCTTCCGAATCGACGGTTGATAGACATGGGAAAGATAAATCAAGATCCATTCGGTGCCGTGTTTTCTTTGTTAGTCGCTGTTTACACTGCTATGACTACACAAGAATTTGCACGCCTGGTCAGACCGCTATGGGAACGTTTTATAGACGAGCGCTTTCCGGAAGCCTTCGTTCCTGCTGCTTTTCTTTTGATGCAATGCGGTGAGAAGGTGCCTAAGCTGACAATTGAAATTACAAGTCAAGATTGTTACAGGTAATTATAATCGGTCAGACAAACACGATTCACTCAATGTATACTAGTGATAACCTTGTGTGCCGATTCTCGGCAGTCCGAAAGTACGCTGCGCTGACAGCATTTCGTTTCAATGTCCTCGCGCAAGAATACATCCCAGTTTCATCCCGAAGAAGGCCATTCCGCGGTGATGGCGGTGCATTCTCGACGCCATTTGTACCGACCGATCTCGGAAGCAACCAGTTTACGATGGATGAGCCTCGATGGATGGCTAAACTGAAAAATGCAAGTAATTTTCCTATTGAATTAAAGCGGCAGATCCAAGAGCTTGGTTGGGACGATGATGACCAAGGAGAAGAGCATGAGGCGATGAAGAAGGTGTTAACACCACTTGCATTGCTTCCCTCACTCTTTCTAGAGGATGAAGAGGACGAGCGGATGAACGACGCTGAAAACAGTAACAGAGCAAATGATCAAGGAAAGAAACAAGTCAGTATCAGTAAAGTAATCGCTCGACGAAAACGCGCATCCACCATACAGTCCTTCACTGTTGCTATGTCTAGCTTAGTTGATATGCTCCGTGACGAAGACCCATCCACTCGTAGTGCTGTTCGTGAATTGTTAGAACACTTTATTCGTGATGATCCTACTACGTTTCTGCGGGCTTTTTTGGGTGATCTCGGTAGACAAAAGCTGGACCGCCATCGCGAGCTCTTGACAAAAATCAGCTACTTGGTCCATATGCAGGCAAAGCTTCCACCTGGCTTCACGCATGTTCTATTCAATTATTTAGCGGGAATGCTGAAATGGCTTACAAGGGAAAGCAAAGAAGACGGATTGGTCCTTATGACGCTGGTTCACCCTATCCTTGCAGAACTCGTCTTCTCTACCAACGAATTATCTACGCGTGATCTCCGAAAGAACAAGATCGAGCATCTGTTGGCCAGTACAGGTCGATTCTGGTTCATTCATGAGCAGCCACCAGATCTATTTCCTCGCAGTCTAACTAGTACGAAGACATCGTTTGATATACTCGATATACCTTGGCAGATATTCAGCGTTGCCACTCTTCGCATCAGTCATATTCAATTCCTGACGAACTTTCTGATCAGATACCCTAGAGAAGTTTATGCTGTCAAAAAGACTATCCAAGACTATGAACCTATAGCGCAACCTGGACATGATTTCATGTTTGACCGACCAGATGAGCTTTATTTTCCCAATTCTCAGTTGCGAAAGAGACGAGATACCGATTTTGTATTTGAGGAAGGGAGCTCAGACGATGAGGAGGAAGACGTTGACGATCGTTTGCCGCAACTTAGCCAACAGAAGCGGGATATCGATGCGCTATCAGCTTTGCGAGCTCGAGTATGGCTACGCTTTATTGATGTGTTGTTGAATGGCCTCAACAAGAATTATAACGACCGAATGGAACTGGAACGTATCCTTAAAGGTATTAACACCATCATTATCGAGCATACAGGCGACTTTGGTATCATTGGTCAGGCTCTCATCCTTTATACGCGTATTGTCACCCGTTTTAAGCGATTATTCGTATCGAATCGAGGCTACAGCACGTTTCTACCTGCGCTTTTCAAGGTCTTTTGCGAGGTTGAACGGTATCCTCACGTAAGATCTGCGATTACTTTCGCTTGGTGTCGATTCTATGCAATCCATGAAGAAGCTTTCGTCTTTCAAATGCTAGGGACTTTGGTACCTCTGATTCTGAGCGCTTACACGAAATCGGTCCAATTGGGAGCGTGGATGACAAATAACATATTTGTCCTTATGCAAGCCATGCATGATCCGCCACGTCTTGGTGCAACATCCGATGTTTTGGGTCTACAGCTACAAGTGGAGCTTGATGATCATGAGCGGTCAATACAAGAACGGATTGATACAGTGAGTAATCCCATGGCTGTGCCTCTGTCGACAACTATCTTGAAGCCCTTAGCAAGAAGTGTTACTTCGCCCATTACACCACTTGTGACGAATAATTTCGCCAACAGACCTTTTCCGCTACAGAATTTTGTTAAGCTATTCCTGACCATTATCGCTTATGATCCTGGGTCACTGAGAGCCGAGCAATTCGTCCGAATGTTCCGCTACCTGCTTCCTAGATTCTGCACATTGACAAGCTTGAAGGGGCTGGTCAGCGAAGGCATTGTTGCCTTGACAGATGTGTTTTCAAAGTTCAGTAAAACTGCCAAGCCAGCCACAGAAGCGGCAGCGGCAACAGCTTCCTCTCCTGGGCCCGCTGCGGGAGACCGTGGAGGAAACGGCATCGGTACAGGCATGCATGCTGCAAATGACAGGGATCAATTTCAGGGTCGATCAGCTGAGTCTGCACAGCATGCATATGGAAAACAATGGCAACAAAATGACCGTATCACGATCAAGAAAGAGTTCGTCCTCCTTGTACATATTTATCTGAAGAGTGGAGGAATGTTAACCGAGATCAATCATGAAAAGATGGCAATGATCATCCGAATGATCTTGAGGGACTATGCATCACTACGACAAATTTGCGGCACCGATTGGATTAAGGATTATCTCGTGGATTCGTTGCATTCTATGGTGGATATGCGAAATTATACCAAGGCATTCAAAAAGCTTCTTGGACAGATTTTCACGCAGTATCGCGGTCAATGGAAAATGGTAGACGCAGCTGATCTGTACGAAGGCCTTGCGCTTGTCCTAGAACGCGGACAGGGTAAAGCTGTTAATATGCATGATATTGCAGGTGTGATCAAGGAGCGTTTTGTTCCATTTGGTCTGAGCATCGCCACGACGCGGTCTGATTGGGATAACGAAACTGGACACACGCGCTTTTGCCATGCCTTAGTACGATTAATCGTAGCCATTATGGAAAATTCGACGCAAGATGTTCTGCAGGAGATAGAACAGCTACCAATCTCTGTTATATTACTTGGGAAGGTTGTTGTTCCTATCTGTCTTCAGTATGATATTCGCTGGGATCACAGTCCGATCATGATACGAAAATATCGACCTGATCCTACGGCCAACTGGATGCGGTTATTAGGTTACATTTCGACTGCTTGCAGTCAAGCTTCCCTGTTGAAATCCAAATCTTCCGGTTTTACTCTTTCCGTTCTTTCTGGCATGGCAGCAGGTCAGGATTCAGATCAAGATGTACAGGATACCAAACAATCGCCAACTGCCGTAGCACTTATGTTTGCTCTCGGCTTTGTCGCCATGAAGATTATTTTAATTCGGGGAGCAAAATCATTTGATAAGATGCGAGGGTCCTGGGTGCAAGTGGCATACTTCATCAAAGGTGCGCTTGTGTTTGGTCAATCTTTGAAATCGCTTAGGCCGAAATCGACCCCATCCGGCCGTTCCACTCCGAATCATGCACCACCTTCGTCACCCAATAATAATCTTCCGCCCTGGTCTACTCCAAGCTCACCTGCACTAGCTCCTTCAGGACAGTCTCAGGTATCTCTTGGTGTGGTATACGATTTTGTCACTTGGCGTTTCCTTGAGTTTGTCGTCTGCTACAAAAGCCCTTTGATACTATTTCTCCGAGGATTTATACATGGTAAATTGAGAGACATACAAACCAATCAGCGAAATTCATTGCAAGGTGGACGCTCGACGCCTAGAGCAAGCATGGTCATCCAGTCACCGCCGCCTATTTTGTTATCACCTCCCGAACAAATGGATCAGGCACGGCCACGGTGGAAGAGCTGGGGCAAGGGATTACCGAAAGATCAAAACCCGATGAATCCAGTTTCAGCTTTGGATCCTCACGAAGCTTCGTCACCTACCTGTGGCCTTGGCCTTCATATCCCCAGAACCGGGCCTTCCATCACCAGTTCACCATCGGTATCTAATGCCACGACTAATGACTGGTACGAACCTGAAACAGAGGTTCAAAGCAGGTTGCATAGTCGAAGAGGGTCTCATGCTACAACAGCACCTGCAAAGGATTTGTTGGTTTCCACTACTGTGCTACATACCATTCAAAGCGAAGCCATGATGGCTCTTGTTCATGTTCAGTTGAATATGGGCTACAAACCTGCACTACCCTGGGTAGCAAATCAAATGAATTCAGAACTTGGGCCGTGGAGTTACCGCATCTCAGTCAACAAGATGTCCAACGAATGGTTACTCCTACTGCAACTTTTCTCAGAAACCAACGAGCTTGCGAGAACTACTTCAATCACTGCCACTCCTTCACAGAACAACACCGCTTGAGAGCGTTAATTGTAAATAAATAAGATTTTTGCACTATCATTTGCTCCATTTGATGATTGTTTTTCTCGGTGAACAGAGAGTGTTTACATTAGCTTCACTAAGCATTCCGCATCAGTTAAAAGAACAAAATGTGCCTTGGCTGAAGACGGGTAATACTACGTTGGCATTATCCATTGTTTGCTTCAATCTCAATTAACTTGGCTTCAAGTATATATCTTTCTCCATCACATATTGTCAATCCATGCCAATAAAACGTTGTATGACTATACGTATATGTTTAATGTAATAATGACATAGTGAACGATCCATCAAGACGGACTGCGACTACATATCTACGGATGTGATTAAAGAGAATGTTTCATAGACGCAAACTGGATTTAGTATAGCGTAAACTTTTTATTGAAAAGCAAGTGATGTAATGCTGAAGAGAACCCTGTATTACAAGAGAGATGCCATGTTTTTCTGCCCTTCACCTTATCACCCTTTCTACCAGCCTCGCATACCTCCTCGTTGCCGTCTGTATTTCTACAATATTAAACGGCGACGTAAATTAACTGATCCTGGAATCAAGAGAATGAGTTCACTGCACTTACCACCCGTCCTCTTCCCTTGAACGTTACTTCTGGTTCATCATCACTAAATCGCCTTCGTTTTTCCCACTCTGGTCTTTCAGCATCCCGCTCCATGAATCGTCGATAGCTTGGTCTGTAAGATGAACCTGTATGAGAAGCACGAGGAGGGCTTCTTGATCGATCTGATCTCTTCTTGCTTGATTCACGGTCATTCCGTACGGGTGAGCGTGAAGGTGACCTTGATCTAGCCTCTGGAGATTTTGCTTCTGGCGAACCAGAGCGTTCGATGCTACGGTCGCGTACTGATTCTGGCGTACGAACAGACACAGGACTGGGACTTCGATCCCGGTCGTTCTTCTTCTTACTCTTTTTCTTTTTTTTATCCTTTTTATCCTTTCTCTCCTTTTTGCTCTTTTTCTTGCTTTTTCTTTTCTTTTTCCGTCTTTCTTCCTCTTCTGAATCCACACTTTCACTGTCGCTATCGGATGCCACAGAAGAAGAAGGTGATACTGACCGCGATCTCTTTCTCTTCTTTTCGCTCACTCCATCTGCACTTTTTGTCCCTTTGACTAAAGATAATAAAGAACGCTCAGCCAAAAACTGCGTCTATATTCTCTCTCTTATATCCTGCTTACGTTGAACATTGGGTGGAAGCTTCAATACGAGCTCGCCACAGTTGGCAACCATGACGGTTCGCAAAGGTCTATCGTTATCATCCACGGGCTGGTTTTCAATCGCTTCGATAAACTCATAACCAGCTACAACTCGACCAAACACAACATGTTTACCGTCCAGATGAGGTGTTGGTCGTGTTGTGATGAAAAACTGCGAGGATTGTGTGTTTGGTCCACGATTGGCCATGCTCAATAGACCGTGAGTTGTGTGCTTTCGAGCAAAAGATTCATCCGGAAACTGTGCACCGTATATACTTTCGCCACCGGTTCCATTACGACGCGTGAAATCACCGCCTTGGATCATAAATCCTTTGATTACTCTATATTACGAACATTAGAGGTCCAATCAATGACAATAAAACTTTCTCTTTCCGTACCGATGAAAAATTGATCCGCGGTAATGGAGGGGCATATTGCTTACTTTGCCTAGCCCTTTCTCTCCTGAAAAAGACAGTTGTAAATAACTGCATAATTTTGTAGTGAATGAAACGGTACCTGTGCACAGCGCGCGGAAGTTCTCTGCCGTTTGTGGGACCTCATCGGCAAACAATTCCATGATCACTCGACCAACTTATGAAACTGTTAGTCTGTACTAAAAACCGAATCGTATAGGAAGTGTTACCTCGATTGCCGTCGACATCAATGTCAAAAAACACACGAGGGTTAATCTTCATCGTGTGCGTGGTCAACAGACTGAGTAAGGAAAAGGTATCAACCAAGACGAGATGTTCAGACTCAGAAGGTCCTGGTTTACGACTCGCAAGAACAAAAATTTACACCTATCGCTGTTTAAACGGACCTGCAGTTGCTCACATCAGTACAGGTCTCGGTTGTCTAAATAAAAAGATCGATTTAAATGAACTACATCTACAGAGGAAAAGATCAGGGTAGCATAAACAAATAGTAACAGCTAAATAAGGAGTTGAGTAAGGGAATCGAAAAGGAACCAGCAAGCATACGTATAGAGTCAATCGTTGACATACCTATAGGGACGAAACAAAATAAGGAGACGCCACGTTTGTCTTGTTAACAGACGGCAACCGTATTTTTCTCCTTTTCCTAGTCAACATGCGGTAGTTTCTATATCAAATTCCTTGATGAGTCGAACCGTTTCCAAGCGTCAAAGGGTATTCATACTCGACTAGTGATGTGGAGCAATTTAGGAGGGAGAAAGTGGATAATTGCAGGCACTGGATTTTATCGAAGGAAGCTAAGGGTTGTGAGAGTGGAACACATAAGAAGAGATAGTTCTGGGGCCAGTTTTAGCGATATTACGACGTTCTAGTGTCTTTTCAGCATCTTTGCATATGACCGTTTCACAGCTTGATACGCACGTAATGTTTCCACTAAATTATCATCAACAGCGGTACGGAATATCTTTGCTACTGGTAATACATGTCATTTAGTTTAGCATTACTATCAATCTATAACAGGGATTTCGTTTGCTACGAGTGTGAATAGTTCACTGGTACACCAAAAGTTATAGATGTTATACTCCTTTTCTACGGTTATAACGGGAGAGAAGATGCTGGCTTTCTGTTTTTAATAGCAATCAGAAGCTTTGAGTGGTTATTTACTTTGGTATGTTTTATTTGAATGCGGCATGTCTGTTGGATTAAATATCATCTAATTGCGCGTTGAATTCGTCCAGCTGAGCCTGCAGTTCCTGGTTCTTCAATCGATATTCCTCGTTCTTTCTCTCCTGCTCTAGCAAAGAATTTTCCAATTGCTGTACCTTGCGTTCGAAATGCTCAGCCTTAACATCTGCCTCACGGAAACTGAAAAGAGTGTGCAAATGGTATATGAGTATGTTTGGTTTAACCGAGAATAAAGTTTTACGTACTTTTTAGTGGTTTCCCTCAAGGACTTATCGGAGTTCTCCAATTCCTGCTCCAGGAGAGCGATCTTGCGCTGCGCAGCGTCGTTCTCTTTCTTGAGGTCATCGTCCTCATCTTCCAGATTTTTTAGCTGTTTGTTCTTTTCCAAAGCTTCCTCCAGCTCTTTCTCCAAGTTCTTGTTCTTGTTGGTCAACGAAGTGATTTCATGTTCGCGTTGCAGCTGTTCCTCTTCGAGGGCCTTGACTCTGGCTTCCAGCTCCTCAACTCGAGCCTGGGCGGCTTCAGCTTCGGCGCGAATGCTGCTAATTTTCTGTGGGACTTGTCAGGTAAGAAGTAGTATAAAACCAAACCTTTCTTTTTACCTCACGAAGTTTATCCATGGCGATGGGGTAATGAAAGAAGAGGGAGTAAAAGTAAGGGAAAGAGAACAATACGCGTGACAGGTCAAGCTTTCAATAGGATAGCCAACCAATCAGCTTCGTCGGTGCTTGTCAAGCACACGTGTCTGCAGTTTGCACTTTAGGGAAGGGGATTCATGACAGCACGGTTAATTACAGGGATATGCACCTATACTTTAGCTGCCTGTTCTCTACACCTGTGTACTCAGTTTCTAGCATTAAGAAAGAGTGTCTTTGCCATTTCGTTGTTTAGAATAGTGTTTATAGCTTTGAGCAAGTTATTGCACTGTCACACACAAACATGGCTATTAACAGCACGTTGCTTCGTAGCACAAGCATCATGCCTTTTTTTCAGTAATGGACGTCTTGTTACACCGGTTGCTAGAAGAACAACGTAATGCAGACAATGCAACCTGGAGAATCTTCTGCGATCAGATGCTTTGCTCGGAAGAAGCATATTCAAATGACTTCCAAGAAGAATGCCCTAGTTCATCTGAACGTCCATCAGTTAAGCAATTGCCATTGCTGGAAAAACTTCGTAAAGAAATAGCAGACCGTCGCGACCGGTTTGCAGCAGGAGCTCTAGAACGTCCATATTATCTGGCTATCGCAGATTCGCTGCGCGACTGCTTGTCACGGCATGGTCAGTTCCCGCCTGAGCTAAAGTCAAATCCCCTGCCCCTGTTGTGCGCAACCAACTCGGATCGGTAAAATCAGCGGGGATTATACCATTCGGGCGAATTAAAGATGTTCGAAACGTTGCAGGATCCAGGAAATAGAAGAGCAAATGGGAAGAGTTAAAGAAGATCATCAGTGGAAGTCTTTTCTTTTTGAGGTAAAAGCACAGCTCTATTTATAATTTAATGAAGTCAACGTCAAAAAGTATTTGCGTCAGGAAGATTGGCGGCTGTTTCTTCACCTTCGCACTACTTTAGGAGGACAGTCGTTGGATGTAATGCCTCCAAGTCTATTTGAATGCCTTTCAGCGTTTCTCAGGGTGTATGAAAAAGCAAATGCGAAACCGCGTCGACATGGACAACCATACCAGTTGACAGTGGGAGCCAAGGCTTTGAGTAAGCATTGGCACAGAGACCGTCAGATTGGATTTTGGGGAATATGTACCGGAAGTAAGAAATGTAGAAGTCTTTTCTAGTGTTAAACCTTACGGTGGGTATCTTTCTTAGCTGAAACGGAAAAAAATCAACTTGCAGAAGATGTTCTTTTTAATATTCTTACAAATGCTGTTTGGATAAATCTGCATAATTTACCGGTATGTCGCTGCAGCAAAACTGAGGCCACAAACCACCAGGATCAGTAACATATTCTTCTCCATCGTAGCATAATGAGGTCGTTTACGAGATCCGCCAGCACCAAGGGTATGGGGCCCGATGGGCACGATTGAAACAGGATAACTGCTGGGTATTTAGAGGTTTCCTTGAGCCACAAATGGAAGACGGCCATGCCAAAGGCTGGGTTCACTGAAGAAGCCTATGTCGAAACGATCTATTCTGTTATGTTTTGACGAGATGATTATAGAACCTACTGCAGCTAGACAATGAAGTCATGAACCATATTCAATTGATCACTCTACAATTAATTGATGATAAAATAGCAAATATTTTAGTCAAGCGTTTTGAAAGCGGAGCCATGTGCAGAAGTGGAAAAAGCTCTTCTTGTCAATGTTCAAAGAGCAAGCGGAGCGAGAATCATTTCTCAGCAAAGCGGAGACAGACAGAAAAGCCGAGCTGCGATGTTTTGCTCTCGCGAGATACATGCATAGTCCTTCATTACATCGTTTACCACCCGAAGTTCTGAAAAGCATTGCAAGACTTCTGTCAACCAATGACTTGTTTCAGTTCCTCCTTGTCTGCCGCTCATTGAACATGGCTCTAACGCCCGTGTTGTACAGTGCCATTGACCAACTTCCACGCCAAAAGTATAAGCAACTGCTAGATACAATTATTTACACGGCTACGAACAAACGGCTTGGTCAATTCATACGCCGATTACTCATGCTTGATTATCCGGACCAACGTACTGTTGCTCTTCTTCCCATGCTTTGCCCTTTTATTACTGACCTAACCATTACCGTGGCGAAATACCCTAATGTGCTATCGTATCTAACGAAGTGGAAATACATTAAAACGGGTCTATAGGCATTTCCATGAGACCAGCGAGCGAACTGCCTCTCAGATTTCTCAAAGAGCGACTCACTAATTTATCAATTGCCACTACGAAGTTTGGTGAATGGATTGGAGTATTTTCAGAGCTTCCAGCAATAACAGAACTTGAGATAGTATTTAGTTCTCATGACAAGGAAAATATAAGCGGAGATGTATCATTTTCAGACTTGGAGATGCTTCACAACTGCCTGCCGCGTTTGGATGTTCTTAGACTGCAGGATCCTTGGTTTTACGGAGAAGTCCCAGCTTGTGTGGCTGCTTGCCACACTGTACGCAGCCTACAGTTAACACTAGGAGCAGGTTTCCACTGGGGCCAGTATTTCTCACGAAAATATGCAAATCTCGAGAAATTCGTACTTTATAAATATACTGGACCAAATGATGACTTAGAAAACCAAGCTCTTTTGCTTGCTAAATCGTGTCGAAATCTGCAAAGTCTTGACTCAGACGATCGACGTCTCTACTATTTGTTTTTGGAGGTGCTACGATCTATTGGTGCCCCATTACGCCACGTTTCCTGCGAATCTTGCACCGTACCATGGTATCTAAAAACTATCCGCGGGTTTAGTAAAACGTTATCATTTGTCGAGATCACTGCAATGGAGGATATGCCGCTGCAACAAACCGTTCATGTACTGAAAGAATTCCAGTCGTTGATAGCTTTACGGTTGTCATGCGGTTGCGACGATTTGGAAGTTGATTGGATTCTGGACGAGTTGAACAGAATCCAACGTCTAACTGTAGATGGGAAAAGGATCTCCATAAGCGAAAGCAATCGGACAGTCATACATCGTAAAAAACGGACCTGACGATGTGTGGAGACTACATTGACGATGCTGTATACTTAAATCTATCTCACCACTGTCCTTCCATCACTCTCCTTTCGTGTCTTTATACACATAGATGCAATGAGTCTTGCAAGATTTATTATCCAAACCGGGATCTCAGATATTTGTATATACAACACAGCGATAGAGCTCTATTCAAGCTAGCACTGGTTGATAAAGCACAGACAATTCAAGAGCGAGATAAAATAGGTCACGATCTTATCAAGAAAGATGATATGGCATATGACGTGCAGTGGTATTCCATAGAGAGGAAGGATTATGAAGGGACAGTACGCCTTCTAAAGCATACTGATATCGAAATGCTGTTGGATGCTTTACGAAAAACTGATGATGGATCTGGAATGAGATGTTCAAGACAATGCCCAGTAAATTGGAGTAGAGCACGATCTACAAATCAGCGACCTGTCATATCCATCTTATGCCACGATCAGGCTTAAATTAGCTTGAACAGGGTCAAGCTCGGTTGCTAATATTCACAAACTTAGAAGCGAGCCCGTTTCGCGAGGCAAGTTGTTTTATTCTCTGTAAAATAGATGCCCTGTTGGCTTTTACCAGGACATTTATACCTATTGTCATAATTAACATTTCCAAATATATGTTCGTTTTCCCATATGTCAAAATGTGTTCCAGGCGTACGTTTCCTGTCTCTAGGATGGTATTCCTTATGCTGTCAGGAAACTGCAATGGCTTTTGCAAGAAGACCATATTTATTCTACGTATTGTCGTTGCTTTATAAGGAAGTACAAAATTTTGAGGATGTAAACTAGTAGACCGGACAACAAGGTGACAATGGGAAAAATACATGGAAATGTCTTCTGAAAATCGGCTCCATTATAGGAAAGCTAATGATAGTAATTTTAATGTAAATGCTGAAGTAGACGCGGGTATAACTCAATGGTATTCCTGATGGCTACCAAAGATCATTGCTGCACATAAATTATATTAATTGGTTCATCCTGTCACAGTATGAATGCGCTGCCACAAGATAAGGATTGCGGAAAACCCGATAATAGTAAAAGCAATCTCCAAAGAAGCAACGCCGACCTCTGACACAGATTCAGATGCAGTACCCCAAACAGCGCCTGTTAACCGTCCGGTGTAGTTCGATACTTGGACGATCAGCGCACAAACGTCGGACAGCTTATCTGGGAAAAGCTTCGACATCAACGAAAGAGTAATAGTAGACGCGACGTTGTATCCACTGCAAATCAAAAACCAGGACACGCCATAATCGGCTTTGCCTACACCACTTGTGGTCAACCGCGCAAGGTAGATGATCATGCCTATCAGGGCCGCGCCAAAGCCTACAGCAGCTGTAGTGCGATCCTGGATCCTTTTCGAGTAAACCGTCATAGGGACCACAATGACGAGTGATCCGATACCAATCAGGCCGATAAAGTTTCCTGCGTCCCATTCGTTCCATCCAAAGTGTTTGGCGGTGAAGATGGGAATGTTCGCTTCCCAAGCTCCCAACTCGAAGAATACTGAAAAGGCAATAAACGACATGACGACTGTTATCACAAGCATGCCGTATGACCCTTTCTTGAAGATTTTAAGGATGCTTCGCTGCGAGGATTTATCGGAGCAGGCCGTTTTTGGGATGTCTTGGAAAAAGATGACAACGCTCACCCAGTATGTAAGCCATATGCATGCCATAACCCAACCCGCAATCGTATTCATGTTCATCAAGACGCCATGGTAACCGATGCGCGCCAGTTGACCTCCAACGAGCGGTCCAATCACCATACCAAGTGCCTGGGACACGACAAGGAGGGAGCAGCACAAGGTTCGCCTTCGGATGCCAACAATACGGGGATCAGTACAGTAACGCTTGACAAAAAAGAAGCCCGTGAATCCAAGACCATTGATAAGACGACCGATGAAAATGAGATACAGAAATTGTGCACGGGCCGCTAAGGCATAGAGAACGTTGCCAGTTAAAAAGGAAGCACAGGCTAGATGAAGCGTTGCAAGATAACGATCTCTCAGCATGGGTATTTGGTTTAAAAAGAAGATGGAGATGATGGATGACAGCGTGTTGCCACCAATGACGAGACCACTGAAGACATCGTCAGCTCCCAGCGAATTCGCGTAGTTGGTGACAGTCGGGATAATGATGTAGAAGGAGACGTTGAACAGAAAATTCGCCATGAGGATAAGAAAGAGGGAAATTTTTGGAGGAAGTTTGTTGTCCTCCTTAACAATATCAGCGACGATAGAGGCGACATCCTCAGCGCAGCCAAAAGATAGCGTAAATCCGGCATCGCCCTGGCCATAGTTATGGATAATTCTTGAAAGCTTGTCTCCATGTTGGAACCTTTTGTCACGCTCAATCCGTACGCACGACTTTCGAAAAGGTACTAATCCTGCTTCAATTGATTGGTTCTTATCAAGCTCCCCTTTTGCTAAGCTAGGGTAGAACTCGACGACCTGTTCGTACATATTCTGGAGGGCTGGGTGATCTTCCAGGGTGATGTTCAAATTCCGCTGATTGGCCTCCGCCACCTTGCCAATCAACAAACAATCATTGTCCACCGGCAGGATCGAAAGTGTATCGCTTTCCTCTTCCTGAAAGAGGACTATCGGCTGGCTTATCCGAGAAAATTTTTCGTCATTGTTGACCATTCGTAGAAAAGAATGTTTTTGGGGATAAACTGTATCATCCGTTGCTAATTGATGCGCCGCTAGTCCAGTGCAGTTGACCAAGACATCTGCCCCGTATTCGCGCAATAAGGACACTTCCTGGTAGTATAGGTCTGCTTCAATTGTTCTTTCTATCATCTTTGCTCCAAGTGATTTCACATGATTGGTGAGCCATAGCATGTAAAGATGAGGGTTGATAACGGGTGCGCTGAACTGGTAACTTTCAACTACGCCTGATGCCTTATGAACGCCGACCTCATCCATTAGGGCTGTGTCATGACGGAAATCTTTAACGTGGTCTTTCATGTCATCCATATGTTGAATTGCGGGCGAGTTTTGGCGAAAAAGATAATTGGTTAACTGCATGCTGATACCGCTTTTCTTGTTCAATTTCTGATCTTCGGCCATCGTCTGGAATCTTTCATAAGCAATAAGAGACCATCGCTTAGCTACTTCGGATGAAAGCGATTCAGTATGTGGGCCGCTTAGAGATGGTGACCATTCCCATAGAATTCCTGATGGTTGTGAAACGGTTGTTGCATCCATGGATACAAATTGCTTCGAGAGGATGGTCACTAAATAATCTTTCTCCAGCATGACCAAGGCCGTTGTTAGGCCTGTGATGCCACCTCCAATGATGAGGATGTGCGGCTTTGATCGGAAAGTATCCATCACTGCACAGAGAAGATCGATAATTGCAAAAGAAGAAACGTTTCGCCCATTTTAATGGTCGAGCAGGTCGCACAGAATGACAAATGTGGCTTGTTACCCTGAACGCTATGTTCGCCAAGGCAGTCAACTGCAAACGGTTGGGTTCCGCCTATTCCTGTGGTAAGCGTGTGCATGCGCATCAAGGGTGTAGTTACTCAGAGGAAAGCTAGAAAATGGATCTTATCCGAGTTTCAGAAAGGTGTAGTTTGTTGGTTTACAATCCAATAGAGACTGAGTGCAACGCGTCGTACAACCTTGTGCACAGTCTTAGGCTCGATCTATTGCTGCGGGTGCTAGATTAGTAAAACGTTGCCCGTGTAGCCTGAAAATGGTGTAATCAGAGTTTCTCCACAAAAGCGATCACAAGCTCTGTCATAAAAAACGCTTTTAACTTAAACAAGATAGAGAATAAGTTACACTCAATCGTGCAATGTCGTGATCATTTATGGGCCTACTACTGTCAGTTAATGACATTCGGTTCGGTACCTGCCAGTCTTACGTTGAAAATAGGTGCGGTTGCAAAATGTGTAGGGTCCAGGAGCGACATGATTGGTGAATAGCGGAAGCCCAGTGCCGGGGCTGAGTCGAAAGTCAATCGGACGACAACGAGGTTTGAGCGCGGAGGTTTGCCTATATATGGGGCTGTGCATTAAAAATGGGGAATGGGCATTACTTAATGCAACTCTGATCGAACCCGTTTGGGTTCCGGACGCGTTTGGAATCTTTTGTCCATGCCTGACAACAACCTTATTGCTCTAATAAGGTCCTTCCGAATCGTATCTTGTACAACAATTTACAAAGAGCGTTCAAGACTATGAAAGAGTCACACTTGCTCAGACATAACATAAGCAGCCGGCTCGTAGTCATAGTATTAGTCAGAATCCAAGGAAGCCATTCATTAGGGAATGGAGACAATTGGAAATATTGAACGAGCATAGGAAAAATTTAGCTGGCTAGCTTCAATCGCCCTAGTCTATCATTCTCTGCCGAGATTTCCTCTGTCTGCCGGACGGCAATCAGATACAGCGCTTAGCGCAATTGACCAAAGAACTTCAAACTTACGTTGTGTTTCGATTGGTTTTAACATCCAACTGCCATTTTTATATGAGATGTTATTGTTAGTTTACCTTATTCCTAGTTTGTGTCATCTATTAGCACACATATTATACCGTAGGTCATTTTAAAAGTTTCCCACAGTCTCTTCACAGTGTATGGTTTGAGGAAAATAAATCAAGATGTAGACCCGGTTAAACAGGGTAGGCTAATCAACAGGTCTGCACAAAATCTTCGCATACGAGACTGAGTTAGCATTACCATTGTCCTCTCTGTTTCACGCCATGAGCTTGAGGTACATGGAGAAGATAAGAGAAAAACATAGTCATAAGAAAAAGCCTTACGTTTCATGAATGTGTGTCAGCGGATCTCTAGCAACTTTAATTAACTGTTTAGGGTTATCCATTTCTACGGAGCGGATGTCATTGCTCAAGAAAAGAGTATACGTGTTCATCCGATGTTTATCCACAGTACTACCAATATGAAGGATTACCTTCGAAGGATCAAAAGATCACTATTTTTTATCTAGCTTACTTTGGAAGACCTGACTTTTCGAACAAGCTCGGTCTTAGCGGGCCACTCCGAACCCCTTTAGGAGATTTTTCCGTTGTACGAACCGGGTTAAACGATTAAAAGCTTCCTGCCATTCGAACATGTGAATCAGTTGATACTCCATTCGCTATATTTTTGCGATACACGAACGATCAGATACACTACATTTGGATATCGTATCTTAGATGACAAGAGGAAACAAATTGTTCCCATCATTTTCTATTGTTTAGATGTTTCATACTACTTTAATCGCTCATATCGAGAGCTACATGTATGGTACATTCGCCATCAACATATGGCAAGAAATCAAGTCAAGCATAGTTCACTAAATACCTTGTTTTCTTTGCTTATCATGTTCTACCAAAAACTATATTCTCTTTGCTAGCATATACGGATGGCTGGCCTGGTGACAAGGACACAAGATTTAAAGTTTTTGGGCTAATATGTGTAATCAAGATTTTGACTGATCATAGAGCATACTGAAAACGTATGTACGGCTGTTGTTTTACCCTCATGGGCGTTACCAGAATCGGTGGGCATTTGACCCGAATTAAGACCATCGATCCTGAAAATTTCCTTAGTGACACGGCTACGATATTGACAAACTTGTGTGACAGATGCAGTAATAGAGCGTTGTGTGGTGCAAGTGCGTGACAACCCCGCACAGTACTACTTCATATATTGTTGGAGGCATGTCCGCTCATTATAACCATTTGCTATATCTCGATCCTTATCTTCTGTCTCCCTTCCCTGTTTTTGCGGTTACAGCGACGACGATAACTTGGATTCTGTTGTTGCACAAAGTTTCCGTACGAAATTATAGATTGTTTTTTCTCGTTCATCATCTTTTTGCCAATAACTGTATAATATTTTCGAGCCAACTTTGATCAAGTTGTTGCACTCGTGGTTGGTACAGTGACAACAGCGGAAAGGGTCGTTCTTGGACCCAGCTCTTGCACGTTTTATAATGATGTGAAACGCAGATAGGGTCAAGAAATACCCAGTTTGCTAAACAGTTCCTGCTTGTTTCTTCCCATTCCTAAACAAAACTATGTAGATCCTGAATCTATTCAGGGCTATTTCTTTACGCAGACTAGAGCTCTGCTTCCCTCAGCGTTAGGTGGATTCGATTCTTTGCAACTTATACCATAGCTACGGGAAACTTGAAAGATTGTTGAACTTTTTACTAAATGTTCAGTTGCTTCCACAACAGCAACAAAGGGATTACCATCAATAAAATACTTGTTCTCTGTCTATTGCTCCTCATTCGGAGTACGTCTACGACCATTTTTATATCACGATCAAAGATGCTATGGGGAGATTCTTCATAGTGCTTCACCCAGCTCTGTGCAGTACGAGTATGTATATTCTGTATATTCTTTAGCTAAGGCCGTTGCATAATGGCATCTTCGTTAGCCAGGGCTTAGTGAATATAAAGATGCGATGAATATATTTCTCTGCGTTTTATGGAGTCAAAAGATTCCATCGGCAAAGTTAAGGGTACATAGATGAGTTTTCTGCTTTTAAAAGACAGAACGCTGCCTGGTCCTTTCACACTCTCAGTCGCAGACAAAGAGTATGACAACCAGACTAAGAATCCTTTGTCTTCACGGTTTAGCACAGAATAAGGCAGTTTTATACAACAAAACAGCAGCACTGCGGAAAGCCCTGGATGGCGTGGCTGAGTTCGGTAATGGCAAGGTTCTTTCATTCGCATGGTAATGAACATCGACTCTAGTATACGTCAATGCACCTCATTCAGTGCCGTTGCCTGAGTATTCTACCGTAGAGGAACGTGAAATATCATATAATGAGGAGATATCCGAAGGCAAGATGAAGGATCGTCATGGTACGATGGGGGGGGGGCTAACCAGTCTGGTTAGAAGCAAGAGCATTGATGTGGTGGACGAGTCCACAGATAGCGCCAGCAAGAGACGGCTATTACGTAGGGTTCAAAGAGTCATTTCGGTATATCCAGGATGTATTGATGAAAGAGGCACGTATTTGTTTGTTTACAAGCATTTTCTCAAACGAATTCTATGTTTGATAAAGGGTCCGTTCGACGGCATTCTAGGATTTTCTCAGGGTGCATGTTTTGCAGCCCTTCTTGCAGCTCTTCTGGAGAACCGGTCATATCCGAAGCTGCTGAGTCCTGAGTTCGACCATCCACCTTTAAAATTTGTCGTCCTTATAGCTGGAATGAAGCTTGTCACTCAAGAAGGAACATCTCAGCTCCATCGTATCCAAATCAAAACACCTAGCTTACATATATGTGGCGATTCCGATACAGTTGTCTCGAGCGAGCAAATGCAGTTCCTTGCAGACTGGTTTGACAATCCTGTAGTTTTTAAGCATCCAGGAGGGTAAGCAGGCCGTTATACGCTTGGTAGAGGTTAATCATCTCTGTTTAGTCATTTTGTCCCCAATAGTCCAGCGACATGTAAAGCATTAGGTGCATTCATCTCTATGACTGCAAATCTTAGTAGTTTGTAATGTAATTTTCCGGAAAGAAGCCTGTTTCCTTGGAGCCTGTTCAACAAAAGAGCAATGATGATATGTTTAAGCGACCTTATAATGCACTTGTTTCACCACGCTCATCTCTCTATCTCTCTATCTCTCTATTTCTCTATAAGTATACTGTATTTTCGAGTAATTTTTGCGCGCAAAAACATTTTGCCGGTATTACAAGCAGTTTCGTGGAAGCTGGTTCGATCGTAGTACTCTTCACTTGATATATAGAAGTCTTTAGTTAGGAGAAAAGAATACGTCCAGCAATGAATTAGAGGAATAAATTCGTCTTAGATATTATCTGACGCTTTCCAACAAGGCCCAAAGGGTCGAGTTGCTCTCAGTAGCATTTTGGTAGGTGGGTGCAATCTTGATGTGTGGGTCAAGAAAGTTGAGCTGCAATAAGTGGGTAGAAGAATATTAAGAAGATCATTAAGTAGGCATTCGTGTAAAAAATTCAGCAGTACTGAGAAGGGTCAAGTGCTTTCCGAAGTGCAATGAGTAGTTGAATATATTGTCTAATTGACCTCCATCCGTTTTATATACGATAAAAATGCTCAATGATAGGATCCTTATATGGACAACTATTGCTTTGTTCCTAGAGATATGTACCTTTAGTGAACACTGTCAATTGATCTCGGTTTCCTACATAATCTATTGCCAACAGAGAACCATTTCTATGCTAACTTTGTCCTTCGCTCTGTATTTTTTCAACGTAAGATCAAGGTCCAGAAGCTATGTTATACAGGGAAGGTACCTAGGCTTCAAACATTCATTCTGCTCTTCTTTTGCTTATCTGAAATTGTTACCCACAAGCGATACTGGCTTATTAACGTTCTTATGTCTCCAGATCATTTTTCGCGTTTTAGACTATTTATCTTACTTGGTGCATCTTTATTTCCCAACACCATATCATATCAGTCACTTACGTACACCTCTTGAATATCTTACGTAAAATGAGGACTTCATTTTCAGTAATATGCTCTGTTACCGTAAACATATGCTTGCATGATTGGATGAAAATATTTGCCGTCAGACTACCCTTTTTTGAGTACAGTCGTGTCCATGTTCACTATTTACTGAGATGGTTTATCTCAAACCACAGCAAGACGAGTTTATTTAAAGAAGTGGTTCTCTATTTTTTCATCTAACGAAAAAGCTCTCAGATTGTCGATCCATCTTTGACAGTCTAGGCGCTTTACTTTTCGCGCTGCTTGAACATCACGCTCTTGAATGTTATCGTCAACTTGTAAGGGCTCCCTTCTTACCCCAGCTTTCACTTTGGCCCAAAACTCTTCTAATGGGTTGAGAAAGGGAGAGTAGGGAGGAAGGTAGAGACATTTGTATCCTCTTTCTTCGGACAACTGCTTAACCTTGACTGGTGTATGGATGGGTAAATTATCTATGACAAGATACTAAGCGTTCATTCCGTGGCAATCCAATCTTTTGTGATTGCCTAATAGACAAAGTTTAAGGTACAATAGAAGAAAAGGAGAACATAGCTACATTCAGGGAAAATAAAAGTGGAATGTAAGGCAATGTAAGGCGATACAAGTGAGCAGAACTGGCGCTGGGTACCATTGCCTTGACAGCTTCTGATGCCATAACTGACAGAGACGGATATGATAGTATCAATGACGTATAGAAACGAACGAAGAGGGTTTATTTCCTCTACAGATGTTTCATTCTGTTCAAGACCTTCTATCAAACTGAGTCCATTTTTACTCTCGGGAAAATTGTTGTCTTATCTCTGAATTGTTGTCATCCATAAGTCATCCATCGATTTTCTTATCCATGCTGTGATTTTTGGTTTCAGTAATCACGTACTATTTAAAAGCGAAGGGACAACACCTTTTCAATTCTTTGGCTCTGTTCTCCAAAACATCCCCGGTATTTACTTCGCATTGATTATATGTAGAGAATGACTGATGTCCCTCTTCTGTATCCTTTAGCCTGCATGACCTCTGTCCCGAACCACCTTGGTTGTGTGAGTAAGCTCCCAGCACTCCACTAGGTAAGTGAAAAAGAAATGTTGTCTGTTTATGCACAGTGTCATTCATTATCTTCTGCTTCCAAGTCCTCGCCAGGTGTTGCATCGCTTCAAGTCCTCTGCAGTGCGTTACACTCTAACCGGCCACTCCCAGATGCCGTGTCTCTCTCTCGCCGCCCTCACCGACACAGGTGCGGGGCCGGCCCATGTCTTTGGGCAGGATTACCCTTCGGGGGTAAGTAAAAAAAGATGTCAAGCTATCCTTCCATTTACTAACCATGAACATTCTTTTATACTGCTCGAATGAATTTTGTGTCCACGGAAGGGACAAGTTCACGTAAGTAAAATATATTTCCCGCATAATCCATTTACTAATGACGCATATTTATATCCCTTTTAGCGCAAACTTGATCCTTGCATGGACGCAAAATTTATTTAGAGTAGCGTAAAAAATTGTTTCAATCTTACAGTGTTCAGCATTCACTATAAACTTCATTCTACACATAAAAAAAAGTATTCAGCATTCACTTGATAGCCTCAGCGATCGTTGATCCTGTCTGAGAAACTAGTCCTTTAAGTATTGTTTTTAATTCGTTTTCTCTTTCACGCTTGCGCGGTTGTTGAAAGAAACCTTAGCTTTCTTTTCCTATATTTCGTAGAACGAGTACTCTTAGCCCAGGGACGCCTTATTTTCCCATTTTATATGGTTTGAGATAGGGTGATTCAGCAAAGCTACTGATGTTCAAACAAAAGCAGCATTATGACCAATCAGCATCGTCTGTTAAAGCTTTGTTTTCTATTGCAAAGGGCTTGTACATCACGCTGGTATTGGGAATGCTTTTAAAATGAGCATCACGGAGATTCATGGTCCCAAAGGAAGTCGGTGGCAGGACACACCTGGCGCTTTGTCTCTATTGCCCAAAAGTCAGCCATACAAGGCAGAAGGGGAGGTAGTACAATCCAGCCGGAGGAAGACATAAACATAGCTTAGGTTTGGCAGTAAACTTGTTTAGTCTGGATTCTACCAAGCTTGCGTGGAACCAAGTGGGGTGAATATCGGATACCGAGGATCAATTAAGATATAGGACCTTTTATCGGATGATGGGGCTAATTAAGAAAAAGGGCTTTCTGAACGCTTTTAGTCGCAAACGCTTAGGATGAGCCATAATAGGGGTCTCACCAATCGCAATGAAGAGCGACATCCCTTATTTGCCACGTAAAAATTCTGGAACATTCAGAACAGATCATTCGTTCAATTCTATGTCTTTTTTTGGCTGCTGACACAGGATGAGTAAAATGATATGGTTAGAACGGGCAGTTTTTGGGTTTTCTGTTGTTGTGCTGTGAGATTGGCTATAAACAATCGGATCAGCAGGAGAAAGAAAAAGAAAAGGAAAAATTTTCAGCTTTTTATGCTTAGGTTTTCTGAGATTATAGATTGCGGATGAGTCGGTCATTTATGTTATTTGATGCTCAGACTAGTAAACAAAAAGGGTTCAGCCCAGAAGTGACAAGAAAGGGGACAGCAAAAAGAAGTATGAATGGGTTATTTACCAAAGCGAATTCTGCGTGACCGCACTGGTTAAGGTCTCGTTAAAAGTGGCTTATTTCTTTTACCTCGTTGCGACTTCTGAGTTGATCTCGTTTCTTCTTTCTTTTTTTTTTCTTACCTCATTGAGAGATTCAAAAGTGGTACGGAAACAAAAAACAAGGGTTTCTTAGCAGTTTTCAAACTGGGGACTGGACTCTAAATGGCCTTTTCTATCTTCTACTCTTTTCATAGACCCTTTTGTTGGCTCTCCGCTTCAATAACACAGTATGCAATCTATGCCATATTACCAACAAGGTTATCAAGCCCCGGCCTACCCAACTACGGGCACGCCAGCCACCTCGTCTGTGATGAACAATGGTAATCCACCCATCATGACCCATGCCAATGGTCTTCCTCCTCTTCAACATCCCGCTCTTGCTGAAGGTGCCGTTCATCCACGACCCAAGCGCAAGCAAGTTAAAAACGCATGCAGTGAGTAAACTTTGTGCTGCCGTCACCCAATTTACTAAATTGAGTCGATAGCCAACTGTCAAAAAGCGTGCAAAAAATGTGATGATGCCAGACCTTGTCCTCGTTGCTTAAAGTACGGTATTGCCGATACTTGTGTCAATTCCGTCAGAAAGGAACGCAAAAAGGGAATCAAACGAGGTCCATACAAGCGTAGACAGAAACCTGGTAAGTAGTAGACATCGTTTCTGTAGAACGAAGAGAAAAAAAAATTTATTAAAAAAATTTTTTGACAGAGGATAAGGCAAATGGGCACAAGGAAATGGGTGCAGACCAGCAACAGCAGCCAACGCAAGGACAATATGCGCCGGCAGCCTTGCGTGCGTCGTCCATGCCGTTCGGTTATCCCAGTAACCTTAATCAGTACGGTCAGCCTTATGATCCTTACGGTCAATACGCCGCCTACCATAAAGATCAGATGATGGCACAACCTTACGTGGTGAGCTCGGTCTACCCGCCCATGGGCTACCCTGTTTTGGTGTCTGGCAATAATAATGGTGGTGAAAACGCTAATAATCAGGCCCAGCATCAACAGCCTTATCAACCCCCTATTACGCAACAGCACTACAATGGTATGATGCATCATTCGCCTCAACAGCCGCGTCCTTTCACCAGTGACCATTTTAATTCGGAAAATGGCAGCCCGCAGACGCAGGTACATTACCAACAGCAACAACAACAGCAGCAACAACAGCAACAGCAACAGCAACAGCAACAGCAACAGCAACAACAACCACAGCAGCTTTCACATGCCCAGACTCAGTCTCAACAGCAAGAGCGATCTAGCCCCGAGGTTAAGAAGGAACAGCAACCTGAGACGCTTATCAAATCGCAGCCAATGACGCCTGTTCCAAGTACATCGACGTCTTCGGCCACTCAGTCTCCACCGGGATCGACAGAAGATGAAGAAGGGTCCAAGTTTGCGCTCCTTTCGCAATTATGCTCGGCTGCTCTGCATCATGATCATAATCGCACCGAGACCAACAATTCGCAACAACAATCATAATATATATAGTTTTTTTTCTCGTTTTTCTTTGTTCTTTGTTTAATTACAATGTGAGGGTTAGGTTTTTGGCAAATTCCTTTATATGCTGGGTGATCTTCTTAAAAATTGCATCTTTTTTCGTCTCACCTTTTGTTTTTCTTCTTTTTATTTTCCACGATGTAAATGAAATAGACTTTATGCTTACCAAATTCGATGGAGCGAGATGTTTCAGCAAATAAAACTACAAATGTATGATGTTCCACGTGTTGACCCCATGACAAGCAACGAGGAAAACCAATCAGGCGGAGTTGAGCTGTCATGCTGTTAAGGGAACGCCACGTCGTTTAACGTGGTTCCTTTTTGCTCATAACCAGCAGCAACAGACGAAACGGCTGTCATCAATTTGATATACCGCTCTCTCTTTTTTGCAGAAAATACATGCACCATTATAAAAAAGGTTAAAATTTGCTGCTGTTATCTATCGTCATGTAGGACAATAAAAAGATTCACACGCTTGTCTTTTTGAGCACGCACGTTGCTCTTTTGGAAACTCTTGACGCGTGATAAGGAAGCAAAAAGAGAAAAACATGCCGTAACAACGGAGTAGTCTAGCTTCATAGCCAACGGGCTCTATTTGGAGCATTACCACATATCCCCTTCCCAGAAGAATGGATCTGCGGTGGTGACAATGATGAATAGTCGTTCTTTACAGATGGCGGCATAATGATTCTCTTTCTTTCTGAAATAGATCCAGTTCATCACGTGCTGTTACACATGTACACTTGAATACCCAACAAAAGTCCACTCTCGTTCTAACATACAACTGATCAATTTTTTCTTCTTTATGTGCCATCGAATCTATCAAGTATTTTTTCGTTGTCATTTACAATCAGCGAAGTATATGTCGACAGGCCTCGATTCCTTTTTTTATCGCGTTTTAGACGGAGGAAGAAGGGGAAGAAGAAGAGGAAGGTGTGGATGAGATTGCCTTCTGAGAGGATGAAGTATGGGTAGGTGCTGGAGGAACGTATCCTGCGCCTATCACAGGCTTAGCGCCACGTTCGACGAATTCGGTCTTGACGGGTAATTTGGGACTCACGAGACGGAAGGCTTCCTTGGCAATCTCCTTTCGCATACCACCAATTTCAAAGATAATACGGTTCAAAGGGACACGGCAGGCCCAGTACTCAAAGGTACCTTTACCTTTACCCATACGGACTTCATTACCCTTGCTGCTCACCGGGATATCGGGGAATACACGCATCCACATCTGAGAACCTTTGACCGTCTTGAGCTTTCGACGCAAGGTGTTATGAACTGCGGTGAGTTGCCGTGCGGTAAGACGAGCACCCTCCTTTATACGTAAGCCGTAATCGCCGAATTCCACAGTGGTACCGCGAGTCGATCCACCCGTTGGTAGAGGAATCTTACCCTTGTGGGCCTTGCGGTATTTCGTGCGTTTTGGCGAAAAGTTAGAGGCGTAGCGCACTGCCATCGTCGTTGCCGCAGTAGGCAATGAACTGCTTGCATTGGGCCGAAATGCAGGCTGGAAAGCCGAAACAGCACCCAAGAAAGTTCTTCGGCAGGCGCTGAACATCGTTCAAAAGCTTGGCTTGTTTGTTCGACCACCTGCAAATCGATTATCTTGTCCATACAACAAAATAACAGTCACTACAAGGGAAACGGGCGGCGCCTCAAAAAGGCACTGGACTTTTTTTTTGAGGGACATCCACCAATCACAATTGCTCTTCATCAAACTCAAGGTGCAAAACGATGTCTATCAAGCAGAGTTATGGAATGGTCATTAATTGGAATACAGTACAATAATCAATGACTGAAATGAAAGATATACAAAACATACTAGAAGAAGATTGCGCGCCATCGATTATTAGGTTTAGCCGACTTTGATTGCTGAAGTTAGGATGTACAAATATCCAAGATACAAAGAAGATTTTGTACAAGTAGACATTCCAATATCTAACGTCAAGTTGGTAAGGTAAATTGTTGCACTGTGTATTACAGAATTAAATAAGAGATATATACGATACACATCTTCAGCAACGAGAGCAAGAGGCCAACATCGTGCTCTCCCGATTAAGACTGTAATCGATCGTGATAAGCTGCAGGCACCTGATCGATCTGACTTTATCGAATATTAACGAAACGCCAAAGAAGGATTATACATTGGTATTATGAATATGAACTTCTAACGCGTGATTTCGAAGTAAGATACATAAAAATGACGTTTCATGTCAAACCTGCATTTACCTAACAGAACTCCTATTCCGTTGCACAACTGTATTCTTCCTCAGCTTCATTGCATCGAAAATGCGCCGCGGCTCTTTTTTTTTTTTTTTTTGGTTCAAATGAGCACAATGAACCCCTGTTGGTGCGCTTGTCCGTTTGACGCAAAATATCTCGTAAAAGGAAACTTGTAACACTTAGTCAATCGCATATTCTCTGGACAAAGAATCCTCGCACAGACTTATTCCTATGCAACCTGATGTTGAACATGCGGAGTTTATTATTTTCCTATAAAAACGGGATGCCCGCAAACGAGCGGTTCCTTTTTCCTTTTCCCTTCATGATAGATGTCTGTTACATCATCTGTGCTCCTTCTCACGTCATTTATACGTTCAGCTGAAACCAGTTTCTCTTTTATATATGATTCGTCATCAGTGGTAGCCATCCAAAACCAAACGAGGTCCTCGTTAGCAGCTATGGCTGACTCCGTGACTCCCGGGCATCCTCATCTTGTCGCCCGACAATTTAATATCTTTGGTGACGCTAATGAGTCTCAATATAATGTTGCTATTGCTGGTGCAAAGAATCAGCGAGGACTTGAGACACAACTAATGATTTGTGCATCAGTTGGCTTGGTTTGTTTCCTTACCTTTTGTTTCCTACGCACAAGGTAAATCCCGATTGGCCAATGATGTTGCTCTCTGTGATTGATATGAAAACTTTTCAACAGATGGACCGTGATATTTGCACCGCGCATGAATATGAAACGGTAAGACAACAGGGGACAAGACCGCTTGTGTACATGTTTATGTTGATTAAAACCTAATCATCTCACAGCTACCGGCCGCCGGAGCTTCCCGGTTCGTTTCTCGGTTGGATCATTCCGCTCATTAAAATTGATAAAGAAGAGATGCTGGACAAAGTTGGACTCGATGCTGTTGTGGTAAGCTTAGATAACAATCAATGTATACAATTGCAATCTCAGCCACTCCCCCCATTTATGGAATTAGTTGCTTGAATTTATCGTGATGGCTATCAAATTTTTCAGCATCTGTTCCATCTTTGGATTGATAATTCTGATCCCTATTAGTGTCACCAGCGGAACTTTCACAACTTCCGCTACAACTTATATCGACAGGATGTCGATGACTGTAATTTCAGAGTCTTCCAATTATCTGGTAGCTTACTTTGTCCTCAGTTATCTGTTCACCTTCATCCTCTTCGCCTTTCTTTATCAAACCTTCCGATCATATATATACCTGCGTGCACGTTACCTGATCAATCTTTCCAAGACGCTTTCTTCCCGCTCGGTAATTGTTACGGGAATCCCCACGCCACTTCGGTCCGATCAGGCCCTTGCCGAGTATTATGAAAACCTTGGTGTGGGTCCTGTGAAAAGCGCCCATGTTGTTCGACATATTCACAAGCTAAATAAGACGCTAAAGCAACGCGCTGCTGCCCTCAGACGTCTAGAAGAGGCTTATGCGCAATATTGGGGAAATCCATGCCATATCCCGTCTTACGACCCCGACCGCGTTTTGGGAGATGTGCATCTTTTCCACGAAATTGACGGATTTGCACAAACACATCAGACAAACACGAATACGACTTTCTTCGCAGGCCTTGTGAATCATCAATCCGAGAAGAAGCTTTTGAGACGACCGCAGGTTAAAACCGGATTTCTCGGCTTGTTTGGCCCGAAAGTTGACGCAATCGAGTACTACACCAAGCTATTTGAACAATTGGATAAACAAGCAATGGAAGCGCGAAATTCACCGGGTTATGAAATGACAAATGTCGGTTTTGTCACGTTTGAAAACATGTCTAGCGCGGTAAAGCTCTCTTTCAAAAATCTGTGTCCTTCAGCAACTTATCTATGCATAAATGCTAGGTCATTGCAGCACAGATTGCGATCCATCCTGAACCATTTAACTGCAGAACAGTCATGGCGTACGAACCGCGAGACGTGGTCTGGCAGAATGTATCCATCCGAGGACGTGAACGTATCGTGCGCGATATATTAATTTGGAGTATCACGGTTGCCTTGGTTTTCTTCTGGGTGATCCCTATCACAGCCGTTTCCTCATTTACCAGTATCAAGGCCATCAGGAAGGCTGCACCTCAGATAGCAGACATCCTAGAACAACATGAGCTTTTGCAAAACTTGATTCAAGGTTTCCTTCCAACAATCCTCGTCAACATCTCTATGACAATTTTACCCTTGATTTTTGACGGTAGGGTATCGGACGAAGTGGATGATAACCCATTCTCTGTTTATTAATCTGAATCTTTTAGCGCTGGGACCTATACAAGGTCTACGGGCACGTAGTTTGATCGCGGCTTCGACATTTAGCAAGTAAGTGTGTGAAAGACAATCCATGGTCAAAATCTGTTTATCACTGTTGTATTCCGCTACAGATACTTTTTCTTTCTCTTTTTCAACGTACTGCTTGTGTTTACGGTTGCAAGCACAATCATTAATACCATTACGAATGTTGTTGAGAACCCCACACAAGTGGTCAATATTCTTGCAAGGACTCTGCCAAGCGTAAGCTATGAAGTAGTTCCTAATCATATGGCAGTTAAATCTCTTTTTGACTAGGTATCCCCTTTCTTCATTAATTATACCATAATGCAAGGCATGTTACTGTAGGTTTTGTCTTGAAGCTTTACACACCATTCTTACAGAAACATTACATGAATATCATTGTAGAATGCCACTTAATCTGCTATTGCTAGGCGAACTGATTGTTCGTGGAGTTGGACGCTTGTTCTGCAGGACACCACGGGATTACGCAGAAAATCAGTCACCCAGTGCATTTAACTACGGCATGCAGTTTCCTCAATTGCTAATTGTTTTCGTCATTGTTTTCGAATATTCCACCATTTCACCCATCATTCTTCCTTTCGGAACCCTTTACTTTTGCATAACCTATGTAGTCTACAAATATCAGCTCCTTTATGGTGAGTCAAAGTCAACTGCTAGAAAGAAAGAAAATCGTAACCTAGACATATGTGTCGTCTATCTATAGTTTATTTTAGACAGTATGAAAATTCCGGTGCGCTTTGGACGATGGCTTTTCCTAGAATTATCGCCGGCATGATCGTATTTCAACTCACAATGGCAGGTTTATTTGTCCTAAAGGATTTCTATACGTTGGGCATTTTGTGCATCCCTTTGATAGGTCTTACTGTTATTTTTAAATTCACAATGGACGCTGCTTTCAAGGAAAATAGTGATGCCTTACCGATGCAACTTCTGCGGGATAATGTAACCCAGCTTCCGATGCACAGCTCCTCTGACGAAAAAGTGATGGATGATCACCAAGAATCAAAAGCAAAAAGTCGATGGAAGAATGCTACTGCCAACGTCTTGAAGCAGCGCACATCTTCTGGAAATATCGATCATACACTTGCTAGGAATCCCACGAAACGGAAGATTGCACTGGATGAGGATGATTACGAAGCTATCCCTGACGCTTATACCGACTTCAGACAGCCACCAATTACCCTGAATCCAGGTGTCCTGGACACAGGTCTAAAGCGATACGGGAATCCAGCGTTTGTAGGCGTATTACCGCAACTTTGGTTACCGATAAAATACACTGCTCCAGGTGAACAGCAGACACGACCAGCCAAGCTACGTACAAACCATCGGGAAAATAGCGGTAGCCATATCGCGCTTGAACTCGCTCATCTGTTGCGGCGGGCAGAGGAGGCTACCAAACCTCTCAAACAGCTGCAACAGTCCGCTATAGAGGGGGCTAAGGCAGCTAGCGGGGCGTCACGATCTATGTTCGGATGGCTGCTACGAAGGAAGCGAGCCACACCCGCACAACAACTGGAACGAACGGATGTGGTGGGAAATCAGTCCGGTGTGAGTGTGTCTCGGGAACATATATTGGGAAGTGATGAAGAGGGAGAGACTGCACATAATTCTGCATCTTCTCCAGATCAGAGTAGGGATTCGTTTGACGACGATGAGGACAGTAATGAATTGCATCATACATATTATCATCATCCTGAACGACGTTACTCTTCCACAGCGGTGGGTATGACGGGTCATTCATTGCCTGACGTATATCCACCTGGAAGGGCCAACTCGTCTTAATACTTTAGCAATCGTCTAGATACCTTTTTGTAAATTAGCAAAAAATAATAACAAGTATTTTGAATCAAAAATGACCGATGGATGGATTTAGTAATGTTTGCAACACGAAATTTTGGGAACGCAAAGTTTGCTGTTTTCGGACAGTTTATATATGGTATGGCTTCTTTTTCCTCCATTGCTTTTCTATTTCTTTCCTTTTTCTCCCTTCTCCCTTATTTTTCTCTTTGTTGTTTTAAGTCATGGATCGTCGGCGGCAACCGTATCAAGCAGTTCTTACGCAACATTCACCTATCCATTATTATTCGCTACCTCGTACAGCACATACAGATTCAGCAGCACGACAAGGTCATAGCGACGATTGGGACTCAGATCCTGAACTGGAACTGGTCGAAGCGCCCTCCCGCCATGTTTTACGTCGCAGAAAGAAAGCAGCCGGCTCTTCCACTTCGAAACTGTTGAGAAAGCCTGATAATGATTCACCCTTTTATTCCACTGTAATTGAACCGTCGTTGAGCTTAGGGGAACAATGGCCTCGTTCGATAACCAATAAGCAGTTCAGTGCCATTTCCTCAAATCGTGACACAGCCGCAGCTAAGATCGGTAGCGATACCAAAAAAGATACACCATCGATATTGTACCGCATGACTATTCATTTAGTGGCAACCTACGAGAAGCAGAGTAATGGTTTCCAGTACGACGTCCAAAAAAATCCGAAACGTATTTTGACCAAACCCAGCAAAGCTGCGAAAAACGATGGATACGACAACGAAGATTATGACTATATCTTACGAGTCAATGATATTTTGGGCGATGACAAAGACTATCAGTAAAATTATTTTTGGCTTGCTTGTCACTGAAAGTGTCTGTTTTCTTATATTTTCTTCTCTAGATATCGAGTGATCGACCTTCTAGGACAAGGTACGTTTGGCCAGGTGGTCAAATGTGAACAAATCAGCACGGGTGAGCTATTTTCGGTCAAGGTCATCAAGAACAAACCTGCTTATCGCACTCAAAGTCAGATGGAAGTGGAAATTATCAAACAGGTAAGGCTCATGTTATGTCTGTTTAAGCGCAAGTTAAGATGAACGCTCCGCTATGTAGCTCAATCAAAAGATCGACCCTGAGAATTGTCATCGTGTGCTTAAGCTAGTTCACACCTTCAATCACAAAAATCATTTTTGTCTTGTCTTTGAGCTTCTTTCATACAATCTATATGAACTAATCAAGCAAAATTCCTTCAAAGGGCTCTCGGTTGATTTGGTCCGCGTATTTACCTTACAGTTACTTGATACGTTGATATTACTCAAAGAAGCCAAGATAATTCATTGCGATCTGAAACCGGAGAATGTATTGCTTAAAAGGTGTTTGACAACAGAAAAAGAGCAACAGAAATAGAATGTTAATCGCCTTTGTCTCCTTAGTCCCGACTCCCCCACCATCAAAGTAATCGATTTCGGATCAGCTTGTCATGAGGCAAATCGCATGTATACTTATATCCAGTCGCGGTTCTACCGGTCTCCTGAAGTGTTGCTTGGACTACAATATACAGCTTCGATCGATATGTGGTCGTTAGGGTGCATTGTGGCGGAACTCTTCCTTGGTTTACCTCTATTCCCCGGCAGCTCAGAATATAATCAACTCAAAAGGATTACCGATATGCTAGGGTAAGCACGAAAGAAGCGAATAGACGCGATTGATTGCGATGCATCTGTTTGTTTCAGTACACCACCTCAAGATATGTTGGAACGTGGTAAAAGCACACGCTATTTTTACAATGTGGAGAGCAATGGGGATAGAGTCAGTTACAAGCTAAAAAGTCGGGAACAATATGGCCAAGAACAAGGAAAAACGGAGCTTCCAGGCAAACGGTACTTTGCTTACACGGAACTATCTGAGTTGATCTTGAAATACAATCCTGGTACAAAAGCAAAAGTGCCAAAAGACGAGCAGGAGCAACAACGAGGTAAGGCCTAAACGTTTCGCTAGACCACATTTCAAGTGAGCGAGCGAATGGAAAAGAGAGAAAAGGAGAAATGGAACAAGTAGTAGGAATAGGATGCCCATTGTTCTTCTCAAAAATCGTCATGTTATCGTTGTAGACATGCAGACACGTCATGCATTGATCGATTTCCTCAAAGGCCTGCTGGAACTCAATCCATTAAAACGATGGACGCCACAAGAAGCGCGTTACCATCCTTTTGTTACAGGTCAACCTTTCACTGAGCCTTACAAACCGGAAATCCACCTGAAGACGGCTATGGCTGCTCGTGCGGACACAGCGCAACCTTCTGTTGCCAGCGCTGACACCCTCGTCGCCAATACGAGGCAAGAGCAGAAGAATGATTTTGAGCGAACTGTTACTGCAGGAAACCGTTCTCAACCATTTCATTCTCGCCCGCGCGCACAATCCATGAATACGCCCACGGCACCGAATTCGATGCAGGAGTTGGCGAATGATATGCAGGCGCTAGACATCGGGAAACCGAAGTTAGTGCAAGACAATGATGACGATGAGGAGGGCGCAGACGAACGTGTTTCCTGGTATAAACATCGTCATGCTCGTTCCCAAGGAAACTTGATCGGGTTACTTCCGCCGGAAGCGCCCGTGCTTTCACAGTCTCAGGAGGAACGCTCGATGAACCCGAGAACGCATACGGATGATCTCTCCATGATGGCACGTAAAGTCAAGATTGCCCCTAAAGTCAAAGTACGCTATGGCACGCAGGATTCGTTCCGCATGCCGGAAGATGTCCATGGAGGCAATGAAGAAAGGCCACGAGGATGGCCCAGGATGGCCCACGCGGGTGAAGCTGCAGGAGGCCTATTGATGATGCGACAAGACATTGATCCATCTACGACTAAAAGCAAAGGAGTGGCTGCGGCCATCAAACGACGAACAATGACAGGTTTATGAAAGCAAGTCTTTTTCTGTAACGATGCTTCTTTTCTTTTTCCATATATATCCTCAGCGCCATGAATCCAGTTCTTCTGGATATACATAAACGTTTTCACCATTTTCGCGTATAGTTTCCCGTTTTTTATCCCGTTGCAATGGTTTCCGCATATCTTTGAATAAATTTTAGCACATACGCTTTTTTCTTTTCTTTCGTTCTCTTACCAAAAGCATCTTCATTGATGGTTCCAGAGTAGTAATCTCGTACACGTCGATAGACGGAATAGCCAAATTTACGATACATCCCTATGGCTACTGCGTTCGTCACGCGTACATATAGATCCACAAACCAGGCATCATAAACCTTCTCCGATACTTCCTCCAACAGTTGCATCATGCCATCGGCGAGACCCAATCGACGGTATTCTGGTGCAACGGTGATCGCTGTAACGTGGCCATGCCAATTCTTCCCGGTACCTTCAGTCTTACCCATCACTTTTTTCATTAATTATCCGTATAAATAAACATCCTTCTCGAACTCTTCTATGCAAGCTTTTTGTTCATTTACCGTAACCCATGACATTGCCATGCGGTGAAATCTGCACAGAGAAAAGATCGGGCCATCGTGCAAGGTATTGGAGATAGAATGAAATATTATACTATAGTGGTAAAGAAAAAAAAACAGTGTTGGTATCCCTTTTTCTTTGGCGCGCCAATGTTTCTTAAACGTACTGTTTCCGTCAGAACATCGAGGTTACTGAAATACAACGAAAATGAGAACATTTATAGAATGAAAAAAGGAAGCAAGACAATGGATAAGCGAAGCTTACACATTATTGAATTCGAACAAATCTGTAGCCTTGAATCGTCGCAATAAACTCATAGTATCAGAAAGGGCACGACGATTGGAGAGAAAAGCCTTGACGGGTAAAATTGAAGAAGCGAAGGTTGTGACTAGGGATCCAACTGTGAGCTGCTTCGTTCTCTCCTCTTTCTTTCTCTCTTGTATAGACATTGTCGTTGTTACGTCATGAATGTATTATGTGAGATCTGTAAGAATGCAGAACACAAGTACAAATGCCCGACATGCAAGTTGCCATAGTAAGCTGTCATGGCAAACGGACGACGTGGATCTGATTTTGCTTGCCTTTTTTTTTTTTTCCTCGGTAACCTACAAGCTGCTCCATGGGTTGCTACAAGGTTCACAAAAGTAAAAAACTAGCGCTAAACCCTACTGCTATGCATTTTGCCTACTATTTATTTTTTCTTTTAGTGACACCATGTACTCCTGCTAAGGAAGAGACATCCGGTAAGAGGATCAACTTTATTTTCGATTGAATGAAATCAATAATGCATTAAAAAACAGCAGGAACAAGTCGTAATAGAAAGGACCCACCAAAAGAGGATTATATTGACGAGGATGAAGACGAGCGCTTATCAGAAGAACAGCTACGACGTCTAGGTTAGAACGAAAACAGAAGAGGCGATTGTTATGCCCTGTCTTATATGTGTCTTTCTCGCACATTTTTTTTCTCTTTAGCTTATTCGGATGAAGTTCGTCGATATTTAAAGCACCCAGAAATTCGACGTTTAATCAGGCGAATTGATGCGTCCGATGATCCGGAGAACTTGTTAGATACCACCCGCACAAACGATCCAGTTTTTGAAGAGTTTGTCCGGGCATTGGTACTAACTACAAAGGACAATCAATACTCTTGAAACCTCACCTTCCCCGTTTTTTTGTATATAGTGGTTTTTTAACATTCATTTATGTCAGTTTTTAATGTATGTTGCGCCGATGCATAGAATAATTGATGTTGGCTGAGCAAGACCGACATTTGCGTCACCGAGAGGTGCAGTATGCGTTGAATAGCAATGCTTACCAGATTGGATGACATCCTTTACGAAGTCCAATGTCAAACGCGTGTAAATGAATTCATATTTGTTTATTTTGCTGCTACCTCTGTATTTGTTTCTTAAGGAATCACTCATTCATGCAAAACAAACCTTGTTGTCACGTAGTAACGATAGTGATACATCATCGTGATGTTTGTTTTCAAAGCGGTAGATAAAGTGTTGTCTCTTGATTGGCAGCGCTGCTTATTTTGCCGTACTTCAAGTTCTCGATAGAGCACGCGCTAAGAATAGCCTTGCCTCGTTAAGCATGACTGTATCATTGCTATGTTTCAAACATGGATGCGTTTTTCTATGCCCGAACAAATTCCGCGTTCACCTGGAGACTAGAGTTTCTGTAAGCCAAGAATAGATGTTTCTCCATAACTTAGACGTTAATAGCAATAGATATTTCTTTCTTTTTCGGGACAGATTTGGCAGTTTATGGGCGTAGAATCTGTCCAGGATGGCGTAGAAGCAATGCCCTATAAGCAGATAGAGCGACATAACCGTTTTTCAGAGAATATTAAGTAAAAAAAAAGAATCCAATTCTTTAGACGGCATAGCATATCTTTTAATTCATAAACCATAGTATAAACGCATATACATTGGGGATTAGGAAGCAGATGGAAAAAGCATAGTGGCTCTGTCAAAGTCTGGAAGAAGAGACCATTAAAGAAAAGAGACTAGATGCATAAACCCAAAGAGAGAAACAATATAAAAATCGGCGAGGCATAAAGTCAATGACAAAGATGAAGGGATAATTATGAACTTCTTAGTTTAACGGTCGCTCCTTGACCAGTTGCTCCAACCGTGCTTCGTTCTGTTCTACAATCAGAGATTTTAGCCACTGTATCTCGCGTTCTAGCTCGTGAACTCGGGCTTCTAAGCGGGCGGCCTTTTCTGTCATTTCGCAAGCCGTGCGTTGCATCGCCTGTTCTCGCAACTTCTTCTTCACTCGGAAACGTGCACTGGCCGCTGTGTTACGACGACGTTTATCGTCAAGGTAATCCGGATCCTTGGCCTTTTTCTTACTCGTTACTGATGTAGTTGATGATGTTGATGCCGTTGGCTTGGGCGCAACCGGTGGCAATGATGCAAGAGACGAAGAAGAAGAAGAGGAAGAAGAAAGCGGGGATGAAGAAGAAGCAGAGATTGATTCCTTGATCTGCTTCTGCGCGATCCCGGCCGATAGTGATACGTTTGGCTCATTGATTGTGGATTCTTCATTTTCCGCGACAGCTGGCATCACCATATAGGGCTGCATCCAGGGCAGATCACCGTACACAACTGAATTGGGCGAGGTGACCGTAGAAGAAGAGGCACTTTTATCGAGAGGTATAGGTGCTTCTGTTTGTGAAAAGTAAAAAGAGGGGCGACAGTCAACCTTTCTGCGAATGCGTGGCACTCTTTTTTGCTTTGCAACAAACGTTCAACGCTTTACCATGATCCAACACTGGAGGCGGCGCAGGTTTCATTAGGAAAGCAAGATCGTCCAGGTCATCGCAAGTTTTGTCCATTTCATCTGACTTGATATCCGTGGCGAATTGAGCATTGGCAAAGATCGCAAGCTCACGCTGAAGGTCGGTATCTGTCAATATATAGGGGTCCATGGCCTGGTTCAACGTATTGATTGAAGCCATTCGCCAAGCCTCGGCTGCAGGAGAAGTCCATGGTTTAGTGTTCATGTTATACTTAGCACAAGAAAAGAAGAAAATACAAGAGACTTTATGACGAAGAAAAGAAGTATTACCCAAACCTGAATGATTTGAGTACAAGAAAAAATATCCAAGCAACGGGAACAGAACACACGTGTATCACTTTTAATAACATTATCACCGACACACCCGCATTAAAGAGATGGAAAATCAGAAATAACACACTTTATGAAAATGATTGGAAAAGAACGATGTCGCCATAGGTGCGAGATATAAACCATGAATCACGTCATTGGTAGTCTGCGCGAAAGCCGCATGCGGAGTTCCTTTTTTTGCCACGGAAAACGAAAGAAAAACAGAGGGTTACATGCTAAACAAAGTAGGGAAGAAGAAAGAAAAGGGGGAGGGACATGATGAGTGCAAGGGAAAATGGATGGGCTATAAGTTATCTAGCGCCGATGGTATCCTATGTACAGCATTTCCTTTTCGCAATGATGATAGATAGTGGGATCGAATAAATGGTAATAGTAAGCAGATTTGCCCCTTTTCGTCCCTTCCTTTCGTTTAGCGTTTGCCGTAGTCCCAAATCATAACATCTCCGTCGTCTGAGGCTGACACAATCTTGGTATCGCTCAAGGCAACAGCTGTAACCGGCCCATTGTGACCTTCCAAAGGATACATACACCGTCCACTCTCGGTATCCCACACCCGAAGCGTCTTATCATGAGATCCAGATACTATGCGCAATTTGTCATATGCAATACTCCACACTCCTTCTACATGTCCAAATAACGTTCGAATGCATGCACCTGTATTCATGTCCCATAATTTGACGGTGTTATCGAGTGATCCGGACATAATAATAGGATGATTAGATAATGTGGAGGAGCAACCAGAGGGCTCTGTCTCTGTCACGATGGGCTGTGTAACGTCGGCAGTAGCAGCACAACCCGGCGCACTGGGATCTGCAGACGTACGACGACTCGGGGTAATTATCTCCGTATTAAATCGATGGGTGAAGCCTTTCGGGCTAGGTATGGCAATTTGCACTTGGCCAACATGGCCGCGGAAGACGCGTAGACAAGTTCGAGTACATAGATCCCATAGTCGGATAGTCGAATCATCACTTCCAGAGACCAGTTGTGTTTCCTGATATATCCTCACGGAATTGACCCATTCACTATGGCCTGTCAGCGTACAGCATTCCCCAGCACTAAAGTTCCATACGCGGATGGTATGGTCTGTCGAGCCACTGGCAAGAAGGCGTGAATCAAAGTGAAGGCTAAGAACACCACCAGTGTGACCTTCCAGGGTACGGATACATTGACCCGTATGCCAATTCCATATTTTCAACGTATTATCCATAGCACCAGTTACCAGTTTTGCATCATCAAACTGCAGCGCACGGACACATCGTGTGTGGCCAGTCATGGTGCGGATAACTTCGCCAGTTTCCATATTCCATACACGGATAGTCTTATCATAGGAACCCGTCATTAACACATTGATCAAGTCGCAAAACTGAACGCACATCACGCCATCGGTGTGACCTCTCAGAACACGCACATTGTATCTATTGTTACGCCAATGGCGTTCCACAATCAATCGCTCGCTGTACACATCTTTCCAAGGTCGTCGCACAGGTACCGTTACCCCATTCGTTCGTGCTGGCAGTTGGCCACCTTCCAAGTGTTCGACTACAGGTCGACCATTCTGATGTTCAGTTCGTGTACGCTTTGCTGGCGGTAGATCGGACGTTCCGGGGCCGCAAGATGCTCTGAGAGGTATGTCGCTTGGCGTCACTTCTACGGGTCGCTTCCGCACAGTCACTGATCTTTGCTTTTTATCCAACAAGGGTAGACCCCATCCACACTTTGTACATTTCTTATCGATATGCTGTTCACACATTCGATGCCATAATGCGTCATCATCAGCAAGATATCGCCAAGTCTGGGACACTTGCGCGGCATGACACAGCGATTTGGCATCAAGATACGAGAAGATCTTCAATGAAATTTCTCGTGGTAATATGGCGATAAAATCAATACGTAAAAGCGGTTTGATCGCGTCATATAAGAAGGAAAGTTGTGGCATACAACAAGTCGATAACATCCCCTTCAGTATGAGGATACGCTGTTCTGCTGGGGCTGCGGAAAAAAGGGACCAAATATGACTGATAGCTTCCTTGTCGGCTACCGGTAGCTTATCCATTTGCTGCAAAATAATAAAAACATTAGCCATTCTTCTTGGTGCATTGGGCTGGAATGCTTCTTGTAGGGTACCTGCTGTACGATTTGGTAATCGAATGAGTCAGGCATGCGATTTCGGACAAGATCGGGTCGATGACGATAGCAGAGTTTTCTGGGGTTGGATAGCTGAGCAGGTACGTGTCGCGCCAGAAAGCTGTGAATAGCTGGTGCATTTGGCTTATCTTCAATTCCGTCACCATTCTGGTTCTCCATGTTGAAAGATTCGAAGCAAACAAAAATAGAAAAGAGATCTAAGAAGAGAAAGGAAACTCAAATTGCAAGACGTGCTATTGGGTTTGATTTGCAGGCACGTGAGGATGGGTCGCACGAATCGCTTCAGGCTAGACAAGCTTCGCAGGTTAACCACCTAGGCCTGAATACGTACCTTCCTTAACTGCTGTCGTCTTAAGTCGTAAAACATATCATAACGCTTGTTTCCCTTGGCATTAACCCATCATCATGTCTTCAACTTCATCGAACATTAGTGGCAAAGATGGTTAATTACCATATCACAAATACCTATGGTTGTCACAAAGTCGTAGAAAAAAACCGGGAAGATTTTCCAACGCAATCTTTTGTAACAAGACGAAATATGATATAACTCAGTATCAACGAAATAGGAAGAGAAAGAGACAGAGAAGTGGAACTAGAATATACTCATAAGGTAATAGCACCGTTTTTCAAGGATGGTAATATCTGGCCATAACCCAACCTGTTAAAGACCTGTGTAGATGATAGCGCAGGCACTATCCAAGCGTATTTGCCAACTGAATGATTACTTGCGAGTACATGACAATGTCCAAGTCTGGTCGTATTAAACGAGACCATGTTTCATAATGCAAAATAGAAACTCGGTATATGGCAATCCCTTTTCGTTTTACGTTTATTATTCGTCTTTCACACAGACAATCTGCGATAAAGTAGGCCAGTGGATAAAATAACCACCGTCATCGTCACCATCCTGTGATGTATACACAGTGAGTTTCCATCGGTTAATGTCATATACGCCAGGGAATTGGAACGTAGCGTAGGCTTGGAGCACGCTTGTTTCCTCCGGATCCAGGGTATCAGTGAACACTGTACTACCCGTCCAATGAAACGGGTGCACATTGAGAGATGGTCTTGTACCACTAGAGACCACTTGGTCAGACTCAAATATACCCTTAAAATAAACATTGTTACCTCTTCTGTGATTGCAATGCTTGGTAATCTGCCCACGACACTAGCTCGAGCCTAAACCGGGCAGACTTGTTCCACGAGCAATTCTTTAACGTTATTCGTACTGGCACCTTCAAAAGCCTAAATTATTTCCCGGTTAGCAATTTCGTATTAAGGTTTAGACACCTCGCCATACCCCTTTCCAAAATTATGCTGAGCGGTGTTTGGCGTCTCAATAACCAGTTTAATAGGGCTTTCATCTTTGATGGTTTTGTTGCGCAATAAATTATTGACAAGCGCCCATCGTTCTTTAGCTGTCGCCTCAAATATAGTTCGGCTGTTGCCCCCAGTAATTGCATCCACTCGTCCCTGGAAAGGATTCTGTGCAATACCAAGATTGATGCCAATGATGTAATGATGACCGTGACGCTTCATATTTGGTATGTCCCAGTACAACGTTAGGTCCACATCGCTAGAATTATATAAAGTAAACAAGCCAGGATACTGTTCTCTTGCAATGGTGGGAAACTGATTTTGTAAACTAGATACACGCCAATTCACGCGCGAATTCAATGCGAAGGTTTTGAGAGGAACTGCATCGTACGGGGTATTCGACCCACTCTACGCGAAACAGGTGAATACAGGCTTCAATTTATCATGTATGCTTACAAAGCACAGGTTACTGCTGTGGAGTTCTATTGGTTCAGGTGGTTCGTTGTGGTCAGCATGACTGAGCAATGCTTCAAGAGCATCAGATGTCCACTTTTCTGGTTTCCATGACATCTTCTCCAAGCCATCAATTTTACGGATCTTGTAATAAGCAAAAGTTGTTTGCCGAGGAGGGATTGAAGTCTTAGCTTCTACATCTTGCCTATAGCAGTTGTTAGATCGCTGAATGACAAAGTCAATATGCAATTGCCCTTACTTGGATGAGAAATCAATACTTAATGGTGTGATTGTCCACATCGGACTAACAGCCGATACCTGATTTAAGTCAAAATTGGCAACTGTTTGCAGGTTTTCGACCTGTTCAAATCCGTGAATGATCGAGTCAGCGCGCTTAATTTTTGCCCCCTTTACCTCGATACCAAGAATATACTCATTGATAGCTGTAGTGCTAGGCCGCGTAAATGCATTGATCTTCAGAGAAGGTAACACTTGCACATTGACAGTATATCTCAGTGTACGATGCGCAATTGCAGCATTTTCCTCCTATAAGCGATGTTACCTTAAACCAATCTATTTTTAAACCACTTTTACCTCGGACTGATAGGAGAACAAAAATTTGAACGTGTGCTTCCCAATGCGATCACCACGAATCCAGAGTGGTACAAGTGTGGTTTTTCCGGGGCTAACTGTTCCCCGCTCATTACTCTTCTCTTCGCTGCTTACAGGCAGAGGAACTGAGATCACACTAGGGTCAAATAACCGGTTATTTAACATGCAGGTTTCATCAGGTAAACATTGATCGGTATCTATCAAGCGTGGATTAGTTTATCGCCAGAATTTCGTAACATCATGCCTCACCATAGATCGATTTGTCCATATCTTCAGGATTACCGATACATATAAAACTAGGATGACTAGATTTCAACCGCAATGCGGTCAAACCTTTGTTTCCCTTGTTATTGATCTCCAGTACTGCTTGTACAACTTCACCGGATAAAATACTCTCAGGGAGATTGTGAAATGCGAGGTCCAATAATGGCATAGGTGAGGTCACAAGAATATCCAAGGTAAGGTCGGCTGCATATGTTGGTGTCATGCGCTGCTCTTTGGTGTTGTTCAATCGTCTGCCTTTCTTATGGAATGGTCGGAACGTATGGACCAACCCATTTAGACTATAATGAAGACCCCGGACAAGGATACCTCCTTCACGCCGAGGAACTACTGCCATGCTAATCTATGTGAAAGCTGTAAGCTCACATTAGATTTATCATACAATCACGCACCGTTCTCTTTTTGAGAGGTTCCAATATGATTTCTTTCGTTTTCTGCAACTCAAATTCGCCAAAGTCATACATATCATCTTGTATATGTGTTCCGGATATCATGGAGTTATCGATGCTTGTAACAGTCCCGTCCTTCTTTGGCTTTGATGACTCACGGTACTCACAACCAAGAATGAGGTCATTTAGTGTGATAGCGATCTGTAACGGGTTATACAAAGTGATGTGCACAATAGCGGACTCTATGTTTGAGCTTGAATATGATTAATTAAATCATATGTTTAGTTTACCTCCTACAGCACAGATAGTTCGTTTATCATCTTGCTGCTGAATTGCTAGAGCCTTTTTCGTATTGGAAATATATCCTTTGGCAATGTTTTCTTCCAATAGTTCGAGTTCCATTGCAGTCCATTCCTCGGGGTCCTCTGTGTTTGACTGTGCATTCGATAGACTTACACGAATAGCTTGATCATCTATGGCCGGTAATGCCAGGTTGGGTAGGCATTCCTTTAGCGGATCAATATTTGCCTCTGAAGCGTATTTCTGTAGCAAGGACCATCAGGACAGATTTACAAAATATAAGTCTAATCTTACACGATAAATGAACAAGAATTCCCTAATATGGGCTATCTGTTGTTGAGCAGTCTGCTTTTCGTCGGTTAGGACGCTTGTGAAATACTTGACTGCATCTTCCATACGGCCCAAATGAAAGGATTGTCGACCAAGCGCAAACTGGATATGATTCTTTGCCACCGACCACTCGTGGTCTTCCACTATCAACGACGCCATTTTATAGCATCGATACGCATGTTGACGCTGATACGCGATCATAAGCAATGAGTACTTTTTCAACCCCGTTCCATACCTGTAGCGACTTTCCATAGCGGTGGCCAGCCATCACCAAATGAAAACCGTACTTCCTTACCATAGGCCTTGGAGCCCGTAAAAAGCAATGCGCTGCCTGTTCCAGGAACAAAGCTGATCGTAGGTCGGAGTCTTCTCCGGTCATTCGTACTAATGCAGTCGGTACTTCCTTCCACATTCGGCGCGCCTTGAGTAGTTCATAGTACATGGTTGTCGCGCGCATCGCATGAAACGGTGAGCGGCACCGGCCTAAATATTGCTGTATTGCCAGCTCGAAATTGCGATCTACATCTGTTTTGCTAGCCAAAGCCTGATTCAACATCAGCAAGCAAATACCAATCATTTCCTTGATATCCACAGGTTTCAGTAATGCTGTATCCATGGTTGTATGCTTTCTTTCACACCCACCTGTGTTCCTGCATGATATTTATACGCCTTTTCCGTGGCATAGTCCCGGCGCACAGTGTCGTAAATAGCATGAGCGAACTTGTAATCGCGAATCATGAAAGCAAAATCTGCTAGTTTCCGCATTTGGGCTTCCGGAGCGGCATATGGGTATCTGCCTAATGCTTTAGCAAGAAGTAAGCTGTCGTGCTTGGGCACCTACATACATCGATAATGTGTTCGCTCCTGGAAGTATATTCAATCCTGTTGCTGCAATCGTCTGCAATGACTGGGGCGATTGTGTACGCGCAGCACCCCCAAACAGGCGACGACCAGCGCCAAACAAACGTCCAGTCAAGCCGCGTCTCGCTGAAGCAACTTGTTCATTCCATCGCTGAATATTGCGTTCCATAAATGGGATCAGACTCTGTACAACTAGCTCTCTAACCATTGACTTGGTGGCATCCACATCTTCAGGCATCATGTATCGGCCATAGTGCACGTCTGGTAGAGTTTCGCTGTCGATCAGCTGTATGTCAAGTGTTTGGTCCTCTCCTTGTGATTCTGCAACAGATCCGCTTACATCAAGAGGAGTCGATTGGAGTGCTGCGGAATTTAGCGTCATTCCTGCTACAAGGTTACTGAAGTTTGAGGAAACTGAACTAGTCCGGGCATGAGATGTTGAAGTTAGAGTATTGTCAGCTGTAAGGTTTGTACGTGCTTCTAATCTGGACTCAATCGTGAACGCCTCGGTCAAACATTGACGCCAGATATTCTGGATGCTATCATCTGCAATATCTATCTCTGCTGTAGATGTTGTATCATGTTCTAATAAATCAGTTGTTGGTGGCCTTGGCCGTGAGCTAATTTGTAACATGTAACAATGCAGGCCAAACGACGTTTTCATTTTCTCGAACACGCTTTTTGAACTATAGATCTCTAAGTTGACGCTTGCTAAGACTGTCAAACTTACTGTTCCAACGTTGTGCGGTGTGGATCGTGCAATAAAACATAGAATCGCAATATGTTAGGATCAATGTAAGGTTTGTCGATGGTGAACGAAGGGACATTGGGGTTATAAAGTTGCATAATCGTACCCATAGGATCAGCATTAGCGGAGGAGATCACGATCATAGCGGCGACTGGATGATCGAACGTCTCATGTTCGGTGATACCTCGGATCTGATACACAATCCGTTTGAAGTCAGCATACCATGGCATCATATCGTCCAATCCAGCTATGTCATGTCAGTTCCAATAAAACTGCTAATTGTTGGGTGAAAATTTCACTTACTCTGGAGATATTCTTCACCAACATCAGCCCTCGTCTTTACCTGTGGCCCTTCTGTTGCAGAGGGCTCAGCGCCCCTTATCTTCACATAATCATCGATAACACCCATAACTGCTTGGTGGTTCGGTTCGTCCAGCTTATTGATGTGTCTGAACCGGACATTGAAATTATCAATAGGAATAGGCACACCTTGCCAGTCGCGTGGTGAAACTAACAAAGCAAAAGCGATGAGCAAGCAATGACCTTGTTTATTTTCAACTGATTGTTAACCTCGGCCTTCTATGTTTTCTCCAAACGGTCTGATGAAGTCTGCAAACGTAGGAATATGGTTTTCCTGGCAGATTTCGTCGGCATCCGGACTAGCAGCTACTACAATGAGCGGAGAAAGCGACTTGGCCAGCTCCTCGTGAGGAGCAGGAATGGAAGCTGATCCAGGGATAGAGGGCGATGATGAAGAACCAGGTGGTGTTATCGGTGGCGTTTTATTCTCCATTAGCAGCTGTCGCCCTCGAGTTGAGCAAAGCAGTTAGGGCCGATAGAGCAGTCTCCTCACGAGTAAAAATTAACCAGCCAATCAGAGCACAATGGATTTAAGTGATTTAAACATTAATCTGCGCCTGTTTCGAATGATTTTGCATCTATGCATAGGCGAAGGTTGCCGAAGAGAAGACGGAAGATGTGGTACACGCCCAGCCCTGGTTCGGTCGTTCCTTCTGACATCTCCCCTCCCAAAAAAAAAAATCGATTGTTACGCGTCTTTCCAAGATATTTGTTACAGATGGAGGAGTTTTTTCATTTATATTTATTTCTTCTACGAATAAAAGCGCGGTTTTGGGGATTGTACCACATCTGGAGTTGGAGCGGAACCAACCAGACTTAACGTAGGAACGAACGTTTAGGACAAGTATACGTTGGCTGAGGACCATTTTTGCGTCAACTGAATGGTCGTGTATGCGTTGACTGATCGACGTGTGAGTAACACGTTGGTGAATGTACCTCATCCTGGCTTTATTCAATATCTTTGTTTCATCTCTTTGGCCTTGCACTATAACTATCAATTCAAGCAAACAAAGACAGTTGTCCCATCTTTATGAGTACCTTGCAGCGATTGAAAAAAATTATATGTGCCCAGCATTATATTGGTAATAGATCATTTTCTTCGTGCGATGACCCTATATATTCGGATAGCATGTTATACCTCTTTTCTTTATGTACTATCTCCACTGTACGGACGATAGCTTTCCGGTTCATATTGACCAAGATAATCTTTTTGTTGTCATTATTGATCGTTTTGTGGATCCAGAGATGGTGTTACCATCTTTTAATATTAATTCGAGAGCAAGAATAAAAATGAAGAGGTGCTAGTTAACTAACTATATCATCTGACAGAGAGAGAGCGAAAGAAAGAAAAAGGAAACAAAGAAGAGGAGGAGGGACAATCTCTGTATCTACTATCCTCGGATAACGGTGTTAAGTGTTCGGCCTACGGCTTCCACTAAATGAACACAATAACGGAAGACCTCTTTTGGAGTTCTGATTTATTCCAAGAAAAGGACGAGCTCCTATGACGATACTGATCACTTTTTATGAATAGTTATTTCCTCCGTTACACCTTGCTGAAGACTACAATATGTTCCTCTTTCAAATCTGACGTTGATTTTCGACCTTTGACTAATGTCGTTTGGTACGAACAATATCAAAAAGATTTTGATACTCAAAAGGATATTCTGTAAAGGTAAAAATGAACAACGGAAACTCCTGTTTTTGCTAACAATAATGAAAACAGAAAATAATTATATCATTTTTTCTGAACAACGTCAATGATATAAAATTCTTGATCTATTATTCCATTAATTTCTCTTTGCGATTATGAAATATAAGCGAAAACACCATGTCTCAAACAACTATATCTATCGAATATATCAATGGACACATATATCTATTATTCATTTGCTCGGCAATAAGCATGCGAGAAAACGAGATAGATTTGGAATATTCTAACCCATGAATTGAACAATTACTGTCAAATTCCTAAAGGGGACGGAACACTTCTCTCGATCAAAAGAGTGGCTTTCCAAACTATGAATTGATTGTTTGTTCCCTACCGCGGAATGTCCTTTAGGAATCGCCGGACAGTCTTAGCTTGCAGCAGAAATAAAGCATCGATTGATAAATTGTTTTCCGTCCGCTTTTACCGAGAGAGGTTGGAAACATTGGTTCACGTTAGATTAACAGCTGTTGAACCATCTGAACAGTTGCTTTTCATATCGGTAATAACAAGTTCGTTACGGCTAGCACATATTGCGCGCTTAATAGTTAGGATCGGACTCCCTTTTTATACCAGTGAAAGCAGTCAACGCGGATTATAGCTGAGAAAAAGAGACAACAAAGGTACGGCCCTGGCAGGCTTTTTCCTGCCGACTCATGGCTTTTCCCTCGACTTTAAAACTGGAACTAAAAAAGCTAGCTCTGCTAGAAAACTTGATTATGACGAGTCGATGAGCGTCTTGCGTCGCTTTATGTGTTAGCGGCTTCATGAAACAGTAAACAGAACCGCTGAAAGTGCAGACTTTGAAGCATATGACGTTAAAGATAATATCATGAGCAGCCGTAAAAAGCTGTGAGGCATCTTTTCTGGTGCCGCCACATTGTGAAATAACGAGAAAGAACAAGAAGTAAACGCAGATGAAATCCGTAAAGCACTCGGGCAAAATTTTGATAACTGGGGCCTGTGGACGCTACTGGTTGAAGAGAAGTTTGAGAACGTGTACGCAGAAGCTACCCTGGGAGAAGACTTTTCGATGGAAGTAGACAAAGTGGGATACGCAAAGAAAGAAGGAGAAGGAGAAGGAAGAGAAGAGAAGAAAATGAAGAGGAAAAGAACAATGACGAAGAAGAAAAAGACAAGAAGGAAAAACAGAAGCAAATAATGAAAACTTGTTGCATTACGTTGAGCAGAATAGTGCGGCAGAAATTCCATCAACTGGTGCGGGAAACACGAGATAGTATGACTGACTCAGTGGCGGATCTGGCTTTATTGTTTCGGGCAAGCATTATTGAATACGTGGTTCATTGCAGCTCTACGATTGTTGATATTGAATAATAGTTCCCAAAAGATTTTAAAAAACGGTAGGTTTTCAATAGTTTCAGAGGCCCCGTGGTCATGCACAAGAATAATGAAAATATCGTTTCAGATGCGAAGCAGTAAACAAGCCCGTTATAAGTGCACCTAACAACAAGATAGTGCGGGCATTGGAGTTGGATAAAGTAGGCTAGAAGTTGATGTTTACTCAGAACCACCTACAATACCTGACTTCCAGATTCCTCGGTCGATCTGGGAAGTCTAAAGCGAAGGGTGGTGAGATATGGGGAAGATGTCCGGAGACGGCTAGAACTAGCCTAAGCCGGGTACCTCCAGGCAAAAGCCTATTAATGAACACGTACGTCCGACTGTTGGCAACGAATGTTCAAAACATGTGGGTTGGATAGATTTAAGATACGAATCCTTGGAGTATCTACTCCACATTGCGCTTCGATTACAGTTAGCACCTGGCAGAGAAGCCAGATATTATGAGATCCGAATGAAAATCGCCCAAGACAAAGAAAGACTCCAAGCGCTGCGTAGCTATCAGAAAATGAGAAAGTTATTGAAGATGCGTGTGACAAAACGAACGGCCTAATGCAAAAAATTACAGTTTTCTCAATCGGCCTTAGAAGACTGTAGGACATTTATAGCAGGAGGCGAGATGGAAGGTTTGCAGAAGTTGGCAACTATCACGGAGAATAACAAGAAAACCGAAATCTGCCTTCAGCGATTGCAAGATGGTGAACCAATCCTTAATCCATCAAGCAAGTTCGCGAGAACAAAGCCCAAAATGGCTCCACTGAACTAGAAAGTCAAATACGGAATCTCTCTACCTTAGGGTTCAGTGAGGAGGAAATCGACGACATTTGGAGGACTCTGAAGACGAGCAATCAGATTTCGAAAGTATTAGTGAGGAAACCTTAGAACAACAGGAGAAGCAAGGCGACGAGGACGAAGATGTATCGTCTAAACGCATAAACTTCCTGAAAGCGAAATTAAAAAACTCCTGCGAGACTCAAATGAGAAGGAAGATATTTCTGAAGAAGGGATGAGAGAAAGATCCCAGGACGCAAATTTAACTATCCGTGAATGCAAGATACTAACACGAGTATTCAACATTTTACGGCTCCTGGTACCAAAGAATAGTGGTGGCAATATGATTGATAATCATATATGCCTATGGTTGCCCTTGGTGTTCGCCTCTAATTACTTTTTAAGGGTAGCAGGATACTCTGTCTTTACCATAGCATACTGCCCTTATGTTAAACCATCGAAAGTCTACGCACTCCAATTGTCTTCAAGCGGGATATTTGAAGTTTTAGGTTCCACTTTCGGAATGCATTCCGAACGCAAGGGTTATCACATAAGAAATGCCGGGAAAGCGATGGCAGAGCCATCATGCACATTTGGTTCCTTCTTTGACCTGCAGAACATTGACGAGATATGCAAGCGCCATGGTGTTCAATTTGCAAATAACGTATGCATCACTGCAACGGATATGGTACATATTACCGGACCTGTCAGAGTAGGGAGAAATGTTGTAACGTCAAAGTACGATGACAGAAGAGACAAAAAACGCAACAAGCAGGCAGGCAAAAAGAAAAAGGTTGGTGAACGACAGAATGTAATAGTAATGCAAAAGTATTGACAAATAATCACAGGTTGAAAAGCGAAAACAAGTTGAGAGAGGAAAGAAGCTGGAGAATGTGAAGTTGAAACAAATCAGAGAATTCATGAAAATACCAAAGAAGTTAGCGAGCTTCGCGAAGCAATAAAAAAGTTTGCACTGAAGATACGCAAGTCGACAATGAGATTTCCAGACTCTCGACGGCAATCCACAGCAGTAGCAATACGGCCAAAAAGAAGGAAGCAGTTTCAGAACGGCAGCAGCAGAAAGCTCATCGCTGGTTTCTTCGAACAGAGCTGCAAGAACACGATAGAAAGATAGCAGAATTTAAATAAGTGAATTACCATTTACGATAAACAAACCATCAACAACAGAATAACGCAAAGGGAAAAAACGCTATGACCATCTTGGATTGCACTGATGTCCGCTGCATGGAGGAACCAGAATTTGTCCAGATATTAAATTTGCTTGCTGATAAGGAAAGAGAAATTGTTTTCGCTGGGACGGATTACGGCGTGGTTACACTGTCAGAGACTGTACCTATTACTTTAAATGGCGTGAGCTTCCACATCGATCAATGAAAGAACCGCGAACAACCCTTTCCATCTGAAGCCAGTCCGTATACGTACGATCGAATTAGTAATCCGTTCAGAATAACAGCTGGCCATCTTCAAACCTTGTCATCTGGCTCGAGTATACGCCGTACTCGTGAAAACAGAAAAAGAGCGACAGAGGCCGGAAAAGCGGCTACAGAGGCCGAAAAGGCCGTTTTCAAGACGAACCTTCAGCAAGCAGACACTTCCTCATACGTGATTGAACACTATCAACGTGTGCACACGAACATAAAGCAGCTCTCCGACAATTTTATGTATACAACCGGAACAGCAGAAAGGAAAGACGATTCGGAACGATCCGAACGCAAAAAGTGTACACGATGCTGGCGTCCAGAGAGCGGCGCTATGTCAGCTCCTTTGGTTCCTCTCCTCAGGTACTGCCCATTTTGTCCATTGGAACAAGTGGCACAGGAGGATTCCCGGGCACCTAAGAATGGGTGGAAAATCTTTGAGACGAGCCCACAGCAGCAATACATCGGTCCTAATGACTGGGTCCAAAACCCTAAGAAGCGGAAGGATGGGAAATTGCAGATCAATCGTGGCGCGATTGTGTGCCAAAACCATGCTTGCCCCTCGGTGAGGGACAACTACGGAACAAGAGGTAGAGATACCAATGTGGCACAAAACATTGGCATCTCGGAGGCTGCCCTTGCTTTAAAACAACAGAAAATTGGAGTCTTTTCCTCTTCCAGTTAGTCATAGGTGACGTTTGTTCAGTTCATAGTTTGTAGTCTATTGCTTATAACTTGTCAGCTTTAAGACAACACTATTTGCGGGAGCTTGCGCCTAATTTTTAGTGACCCTATTATCTATGTATCACTATACGTGGCATTGTTCGTCACGTTTCATGCTTGACACTGTCGCAAGGATGGTTTGCCACGTTAATATCTCAATCCATCCTCTTTGACCTATGTTCATTGTAATTTTCCATATAAGCGATAGCATAAACATTTCGTCAAATGTACATTGCTCTTTTTTCTTTTTCAATTTGGATGAACAACATGTCTCACGATGGTGTTAGGTAAGACACCATGACGATGTTTCAGATACGTTCCTTTATGACCGCATGTGAAATCGTTGTCGCTTTCTTTTCTTCTTTAGACTTGTTTTCTCGTTTTGCCAGGACTTGTCCCCCTGTTGGTAAGTATACGCGCTTTGGAATTGTAGTCTTTGGCCTAAACTGACTATATGTTGGACAGTGTTCTCGTGGTTGATGCGGTCGAGGTGCCTTCGCCTTTATGGCCCTCCCGCTCCCACTTTTTCTTTCTTTCTTCTTCCCTTCCCCCCAGGATGAGCACCAGCGCCTCCTCGCGGAGTGCGTATGCCCTGGATCGGAATAAGGTGTCTGTAAGTACCTTATCTTTTGTTAAATGAGCAATTACTAACAGACATTTTCCTTTTCCATCAGTAGCTCCTAGCGGCTTTTATTCTTCAGCAAGTTTTTACTTGTTTTTTATAAAAAAATCTGAATACCGTTGGCCACCCTGGACTGGGTGCGCCACGGTCCCCAACCCATGCGTTGGGATTACCCTTCGGGGTAAGTAAAAGATGTCAAGCTATCCTTCCATCTACTAACCATGAATATAATTTTATGCTACTCAAATGAAATTTGGTGTCCTACTGGAAGACCAAGTTGATGTAAGTAAAGTATAGTTCTCGCATAATTCATTTTACTAATGACGCATATTCATTTTAGTTTAGTGCAAACTTGACCCTTCCATGAATGCAAAAGTCATTTAGAGTAGCGAAAAAAGATATTCAATAAATAGTAAGTGAAAGACCGAAAACCATACTATTAGTACGAGCAGAACGGCGGTCTTGTCTCTTGTCTTGTTTAATTACTGCTCGTATTATACTGTCAATTTCTTATATACCAGCAAACTTGCAATACCAGTGGATAATAGCAGGTGCCCGCGTGTGTACCCTGGCCGGGGCAGCAACGGGTTGTGTATTAAGCAAATGGACATTTCGTAGATTTGAAGTTTCTTTACAAAACTCTTAGCTGTTCCCTATTAATCAGTCAAGGGACATCAAAGACCAGAGCGCAATCCATGTGTAAATTTTCTCAGCCTTCTTGCAACAAGCGGGCCAGTTTTGTTACTTTCAATGGGATGATTTCAATGTGAATGTATTATTTGTTTCTCAATACAACCTTAAATCATGCTGTCATCAGAGGTCTTACGTAATAAAACAGAAAAGGAAGGGATGTGTATATAATGAATAGAAGGGAATTGAATGATAGAAAATAAGAGAAAGTAAAGGGGAGGACATTGAATCATAGTTCCATAACACCCATGTCCATAAGAATGTTTCTGTTTTCCACACTATCTGCCGAACCTGGCTGTGCGCGATCACCCAGGTGATCTTGTTCGATCATGTTCATATCTCCATGGGTTTGTACCAAATCGCTGACAACGACTGCATCTCTATCCCGTGCAGCGCTGATTCGCGGGTCGGCTGTCGTTGTCGTAGTTTCAACTCGTTCTTCTTGATTAGCACCAGACTGCGGTGTGGCATTCAACGTTTCCTCTTCCCGTGCGGTCATTTGACGTTCCACACACCACCAACGGTGTCCATCTGCCCATGCCTTACTTTGGCAAGCTTTACTGCAATACTTTGCTTTGCGGCATCGTCGGCACTTGGCAAAGTCGCGCGGTTGTTGTTCCCATTTACCACATTGCATGTTGGCGCATCGACGAATACCACCTTGTGTTTCGTCTTTACGACATGCATTGCGCATGATCACGCTTGCCCAATACTGGATCGAGCTCGGACGCAGACGATGGCAGAATTTCTCAACGACAGAAAAAACATTACGCTCGTAATCGGTATGGAGGCCTTCGCGGATATGTGGATATTTCGATAAGTATGCCAGAAGCTGCAATGCCAACAGAATGTCTTCATCGCGATAAACCGGTCGATTATTCGCCGATGCAGCTAAATCTTGCCATGGAGTTGCTGAACGCATCGGTTCTCGGTTGATTCGGTTTTGTCGACGTTGTGCAGGGTCGATTTTAACGTAAGGAAAGGTAAGTCGTCGTCGCGTATTTGTACGGGAAGGTGAGCGTATTACATTCTGCGATGTGGGTATATTTTCGGGTGAAGTGATTGATGCATCTGTGCTAGGTGGCTGGGCAGATGCGATTGTTATTGGTGGGGGAATGACGGGCTGTGCTTGCGCTGGGCGTGGGGAGATAGCTGGGATGTAAACTCAAAAATTAGTTGTGGTGAACAGGTGATGCAGATGGTCGGAAAACAAACCTATCGGCAAGTTGGCCCAAAGAGGGTAAGACTCCCAAAGAGGAGGAGCATTGTCCGTCCATGTTGGAGAAGTCAAAAGACTACGAAGTGTTGCAAGCGTTCTCGGCGGAATGGCCTGTGTTCGAGAGTCGGCAGCCGCTGTCCTCTTTTCTTGTAACTGAGTTTCTTGGCGTGCAAGTTCCATTGCTCTTAAAGAGTGTTCGAGCATACGCAAGATGACACGAATCATGCCAGCTTCTACAATCTTTGTGCGAATTTGCTCGGTTCCTCTTACACCAATGTTGACAACGCATTGAAACGCCAAAGACCATTTCCAAGAACTACGACGGTCTATACGTTGGTGTAGCGGTGATAAGATGCGTACGAGCCTTTCTAAACCGCCATCAAGAACAAGGATTTCTCTGATGCGTGGCGAAGTGGATGTGAGATATACAAGGTGAGTCAGGGAATTGATTAGAGGCAGTGTTGCTGTACAATCCAGCGCTCTTCTATCGTATAAGGCCGATGTGATACAGACAGCTGCTCTGTTTTGCGATGGGAAACATATATTGGGCTCTCGCATGATGGAATTTGCGGTTTAGATGAGAAACTTGGAAAAGGAGAACCAGATGGGTGATTTTGCTTTGTGGGCCGCAGGATACTTCATGACGAACCAATCACACTTCACTTTACGTCATTTTTGTATGCGCCACATTAAGTCTTTCGCAGCAAACTCGCCAAATATCCCTCACATAGAACGAACTCTTCCTAGAGCTAAACTATGTTTTCATCTCTGATATGACTCAATATTGTTGCCATATTAAATAGTTAACCTGTTTGCTTCTTCAATGAAATTCTTCAACGTGCACAGCTGCTTATCCATTTTGTACTCCGATCACTTGCCTGTACCGCAGCATTCATATCCGCTTGTGATCCTGATAAATATCACTCTTGTTCCTTACTAATCCATCACGCAATCGTATTTACGATCCTTTCATCTAATAACCAGTTTATGTGAAGAAAGCATCGGCAGACATGGAGAAGTTCTTTTAGACATAAAGCACGTTGTTTCGAACGAGAATTACCGACTGATGTTAAAATGAACCTAACCTTGACGGCAGCCAAAAGTCATGCAAAAGGCATATTTCCTTTGATATTTTGCTTAGCTTCCACAATGCTATGACAAGTTCTGACGCAGTATGATTCTGATCAAGGCCGATAACTGCGTCGATTACTTTGCCAAGCAATGAAGCAAAGCGGATGCTTCTAGCAAAGAACTCAGGTGTCAAACTTTGCCTCGCTTTTACTTATGGGGCAGATAGATGTTTTTGAAAACAATTAGTGTAGGAGAGCACGCGCTTTTAGCGTGATTTGTCTAAGGCGAGATATCTTATCTGACACATTAAAATGTGTTCGTATGCGCAATCGGAAACGCTCATTGAACAAACAGCTATCTTATTTCTGAATTTCATAGAAGAAGGTTAAGTATCTGGTTTTTTGAATATGCAAGAACTATGCAGTTACACCCATCGGCAAGAGACCAAACCTGTGTCCTCTAGTGATCGGTCTGATGAGTATGGAAGAAAGAGGAAATACAGCTTCATGTGGTTGGCCTGTGTGGTGATAAGACTCGCTACGGGGAAATTACAATAATGGACGCCCTATTGATCGGCATATCAGGGGTTGTAGTAATCTGTACGAATACTTTGGTGACGAAAACGTTTACCTTCTGTGGATGGCAAAAATGATCTTTGAGACGTATTTCGCTATCATTTACCCATTTGCTTTTATGAATACACCGCGTCAGCTTTTTTCCATGACTGCTATCTGAAACTCCCTCCAGGACAGGATTGCCACTGCATAATGGTTGATTAGCATGTTCTACCCTCTGAAGATTCAATAGCTCCCTAAAGCAACCTCCATATAACTCAAGACTAAGTGGCGCTACCTTGTAACACAATCGCAACGTGACACAATTCTTTGAGTATAAAACTTTCATCTGCCGAGACCTTTACATAACAGATCGAGAATATACAGTAATGCATTGCAATGGTAGATATGTATGAATCCCTTTCCTGTCTGATTTCCGGGATTAAGTAAAGGAGTATACGGTTTTTTGGTTCATTAATCTAAATATTATGGTAGCTAAATCATTCTAACAACTCTCCCTAAACCTTTTCATCTGCGTGATACGTATTAGGCGGACGTTGAAGGGAGTCTTCCTGCGGATATGCCGGAGGCGGGGCTGTTGACATCCTGTACGACGGCAACAATGAAGGCTGATCGCTTAAAGAAGGCTGTCTTGGCGTTGTAAAATGATGCAATAAGTTATAACGGTCATCAAATTCGATGATGATAGCCTGATAAAGGAAAAAGAAGGAAAATAAACTTTGAGTTAGAAACAGCCACGTAAAAAAGGGCTGCAGGTAGTACTTGCATAGGTGGTTTTGTAGGGAGATTGCTCCAGTGAATGCTTTGAAAGACGAAAGTTGATACCGCGTACATTTTCTGTGGCATTCATGCAAGAACACAGATGCAAAACTTCGCATTCGAACTATAGAACGCAAAGATCAATGTTTACAGAAAGCGTAGTTGTGGTTGCTTTTTTCTTTTTACCTTATTCTTCAATCGCCTGCGCCAAGCAACCATAATCACGGTGAATAACAGGAAAGAGAGAGGAATGAGTAGTACCAAAGCTACGTGATGGGAATAATGAACTGCAAAAACGATTCCAGATAGGAAAAGGACGCTGGTGAAGAGCATGGCTATAGTTGCAGGTCCAGAATGCAAAGACCTTGGCGGTGGATAGCGCCTGACGACATCATTGAATGCATTCATTGTGGCAGTAAATTCCTGCTGTGTCATCTTCGCGGGAGGGTGAGATGGCGTTCACGATAACCCATTTAACTTACGAAACCATTAAGGTCAAGCGAATATTGATTATCGAACTTATTTTGTAGAAGGCTACACCGCATGGACTTCATTGTAAATTAAAGGAAAAGAGAGAGAGATGCCAATTAGGAGTGAGCCGAAAAGCGTAGTAAAAAGAGAAGGGGCTCCTCAAAGCGGGCATGCATGTGTAACGAGATCGCCGCAGATATTTCAGCCAAGTCTTCCTTTTTCGATCTCAGCAACTAAAAATTCTGCAAGGGCCAAAAGGACATTTCTAACGCTGATTTTTTGGTTTCGTTCTTAAAACCTCTTCTCTTCCTAGCGAATGCAGTAGTCTCTCTTTTTCTTTTCTTTTGTTTAAAACCGACTCATGGCTATCGATCTTATTCCTGGCGAACTTTCGCCATTTACTATTGCGATCGCTATCTTGAGTGGTTTTATAGTATTCTTCGGCTACATCTCTATGTTTCTCAAGGAGAAGCTTTTCCTTTCCGAGGCGTGTGAGTTCCGAATGTCATATATACTGTTTAAAACTAAGAATATTCCAAGAAGTCGTTGCTGTTATCGTCGGAATATTAGCCGGTCCTCTTGTGTCAAACGGGATCAACCCGTATAGCTGGAGAGATAGTGATGAAATCACCAAACAGCTTACTCGATGTGTCATCGCAATTCAGGTAGCAACCCAGTATTTAGCTTAAGCTGATAATAACCCGTTGTCAGGTGATGGCCGTCGGGATCGAACTGCCCAAGTAAAGAACGGATACGCCTACCCCTTGAAAAACCAAACTCTGACCAGATCCCTAGACATTATATGAAGAAAGAATGGTTGACCATGTTTATGCTGTTATTACCTGTCATGATGTTCATGTGGCTCGTCAGTGGATTGTTTATCTGGTGTCTTGTACCACCCATCAACTACGTATGTCGACCCATTCCTCATCCAACAATAAGGCTAACTTGCCTTTTACCGTATTAGCTCGATGCTCTCGTGATCTCAGCATGCGTTTGCCCTACAGACCCAGTTAGTATACATTTAGCTTTCTTTTCTTTGTTGAGGGGATAGATTTTAGGAAATCTAACTTTGCATAAGAGAAGGAGTGAGGCGTCAGAGTATGTACTCAACCTAACTGCGTATGGTATGTTAGATTTTAGCCAACTCGGTAGTTAAGGGCCGATTTGCAGAAAAGCACGTGCCGGCCCATATTCGAAATGCCCTCTCGGCAGAGAGGTGAGAAAGAGTATAATGATTACGTCGTGTGACAAGGTCTGAACGTTCGTGCAGTGGTGCCAATGATGGAATGGGATTTCCATTTCTCTTCTTAGCCATCTTTCTTATTGGCGAAGATAGTGTCGGAAAGGCTATTGGGAAGTGGATATACGAAACTTGTTTGTTTCAGATAGCTCTATCTTGCGTTATTGGCGTAATTGTCGGATGGATTGCTCGGAAGATTTTGCAATGGTCGGAACGACAGTAAGTAGCCTTTTTTTGTCTTGCTGTCAAGGATATTCAAAGGGACTTTGCCATCATCTCTACCACAGCCATCTAATTGATAAGCCGTCCTTTCTATCTTTTGCAATTGCATTGGCAGTAAGTTTTATTAAGAATTATTACAGTACAAACTTAGTGAACTAGCTATTTCTGATGAGCATGACTGGATTTTCCGGCAGCGATGATGTGCTTGCATGTTTCGCTGCAGGAAATGCTTTTTCTTGGGATGATTGGTTTAGGCGTGAAACGGAAGAAGCTCACTTCCAGGAAGTGATCGACATGATGCTTAATTTAGCCATATTTGTGTACATCGGTGCCATCATCGTGAGTATTTAGAATTAACACTGCTGACGCATTAATTCTGCTTTCTTCCACAAATAGCCTTGGTCAGATTTTGGAAACAGTGCGCTGGGTCTCTCACCAGGGCGACTGATGGGGATCGCCATTCTGATTTTGCTGTTCAGACGCTTGCCGATTGTCATACTTCTCAAGCCGGTCATGCCGGCTATGAAAACATACCGAGAAGCGTTGTTCAGTGGTTGGTTTGGCCCAATGGGCGTCGGCGCAGTGTTTCTATCGAAAATTGCGAAGGAAAATTTGGAAAAGGTCTACCTTGGTCAGGAGCCACCCGTAGCGGTCAAAGTGATCAATCCGGTGGTGCTTTTCATAGTTTTGGCTTCGGTTCTGGTCCATGGAACAACAATCCCACTTTTTAAACTTGGAAAAAGAATACGCACACGCACTTTATCTATTTCCAGCATTAGTAGCAACCAAGTTATCCGATTACCAAAGTTTAGAAGAAGCGAAGATGATTACCGTAGCCATGCCAGTCGGGAGTTGGAAGTATCGATGACTGAGCTGGAACGTAATACTTTGTACAATACAATCCAGCGCGATCGTCCGAAGGAGCCAGATGGCAGTAATAATACGTCCATTATCCCAAGCTACATTATAGACATACAGGATATACACTCAGAACCGGAGACAATCGAGGAAGACTTCCTACCCGACGATAATTCCAAAATAGAACCGCCAGCTCGTGTGTTTGCTGCTGAACAACGAGGAAGCTCATCAGTTTTAGAAGGACAAGGCATTCGCTTTGTAGAACCAGTAAAACCTAGATCTTTATCGCAAATCAACTTGAATATCGAAAAAAATGAGTCCAGCGTATCCAGTTTAAAAGGCTGGCGTCGTCGGCCAAACAAAGACAAGGGTGATGGGGAGGTGCATACGACGAACAGCGGTCTACGTCAGATTTTTCGGCGTCAGAAAGAACCCGAGACGGGGATGGTGAAGGTGGTAGCCTTAGCAACACCTGAGAAGGAACTTCATGCCGATGAAGATGCGATAACAGAGAAGACCGTTTTTCCTGATGAACAGCAGGAATGCGTACATGTTGAAGTTTTGAAGAAATGCCATAAAGCCACCATCGAAGCCGCTCAGCAGCCATGCGAACAACTTATAGCCGACAAGTCGCAACTGGCTAGGAAACAAACGGTCGCAAAGGAACAAAACCAAGTAGATCATACTGTTGATGGGAAGTCCAGCTTATCTTAAACATAGTACCTCGCTTTTTTCCGTTCATGTACAACCATCTACTGTATTAGATGATATTCGTCCTTTCTTTTGTAATTATTTCTGCTAAAACTGGGACATATTTTTGCATCAAGTTAAGTTAGACTATGACATAGTCCGCTGATGTGAATTTTCTGCTATTATGCATGAAATAAACTGTGTGCAGGTTACCTGGAAGACTTCCGTGTAACGACCTGTCATCTTGGGTCCCTGTGAAGGCTGTGTAACATAGCGAACATTCGGAAACATAGTGCATCGCCATACTTGGTAAGTTGCTCTCAATTGATTGGGGAATCGAGCATATCCTTTCTATAAATGCCCGTCCAGATCAAAAGAGTACCTCAGATACAGACGTATTTTACCTATCAGATTCGTGCCAGTATTCAACTAAAGCATAATATAGTACGCGTTTTGTCACTTTTTTAGCAGCTTAGAGTTAATATAATAAACGTCTTATGAGTGTGATAAAGTAAAATTTGGAATGAAGCGATATTTTCGGTCTGTCAAGTAACGGAAAAAGAACAAACTTAAGGGTGGGGGCATTCTAATCCCGCGCAATGGGGGAGGAGAGGAGAAGGAAAAAGGATCGTCAGCGGCTAGTGTCGGCAAACGGTCGGAAATAAACCTTTTCTGGGAAAGACAAAGTTCGAGTAGGTGTGCCATGATGTTAGAAGCTGTAATGATGATTAAGAGCTATAGAGCTGTCGTTCAACAAAGAATTCTAGCAGCATATACTGCATAGTCCATGCAAAGCAACATTCGGTTAAAAGCTACAATGTTCTCTTTTTACAAACATAAACAAGTTAAAATTGACTTTGCGCTCTGATCCTGCTTGCTACGTTGCACTATATTCGTGGCTCAGCAAAGGTTAAAGTTTTTTTTGCATTACAACTGAGAATAACCCAAAAATATGGTTTTCTTCTAAATCATGATTCGTAGTTTATTGTGATATGAGGATGAAAGGTTACAGCAAAAGAAAAGAGGAAGTAAGAAAGCAAAAGCTGAAGAAAGTTAAAGGAGCGATTTGAAATTTTCGGACTGGATCTCAACCTTATCCTCTGCCACGATCTGATCGACAATATCGGCAACGTCCTCAGCACATCCAAAGGAAAGGGTGAAACCAGCACCACCTTGACCGTAGCTGTGCACAAGTCTGGACTTTCTGTTGCCGTTGTGGAGTCTTTCTTCGCGCTCAACGCGAACGTTTTGCTTGCGGAAGGGACGGAGACCGCTCATGACAGGACGCTCGGGATCAATCTCACCTTTGGCAAGGTCGGGGTAGAACTTGAGATTGCGCTCGTACATCTCACGAATGGGCTTGTAGTTCTCAAGGTTAACGCTGAGGTCCCATTGGTTGGGCTCGGTCATACCACCAAGGATAAGAGTGTTGTCGTTGCGGGGAACGATGAAGATCAAGTCCATTTCACCTTCACGACCATCAAGAGACAAAGCCATAGCTTGGTTGATACGGGGAAACTTGGTGCCATCGTTGATAACGCGGACAAGAGAACCTCGAAGAGGGTAGACGGTGTCATCGTTAGCCAATTCCTTGCTAGCCAAGCCAGTGCAGTTGAGCAAGACATCGGCACCATATTGACGAAGAAGGGCATCCTCGTGTTTGAAGAGATCACCGTGGATTTCTCTGCGCAAGACTGATGCACCCAACTTTCTGACGTGGTCAATGAGCCAGAACATGTAGCGATCAGTATCGATAACGGGGGCAAGGTGCTGGTAAACATCGACAACGCCGTACTCTTTGCTAACACCAAGTTCGTCAATGATAGCGGCATCGTGGCGGAATCCCTTGAGGTGTTCCTTGATTTCATTCATCTTGGCAAGTTGATAGGCATCCTCGACAACAGGCTTGCGGAAGAAGAAGTTGGCAATTCTCATCTTGACACCAGTACGCTCGCTGACCTCTCGGTCATTGGCCATCTGTTCGAACTTGTGGTAGGCGACCATACACCAACGCTTGGACTTGGTAATAGAAATAGGATCAGTGTGACGACCACAGACAGCAGGGGGCCACTCCCACAAGGCACCGGCAATTTGAGAAGTGATTCTCTCTTCTTCGTTAGCGTATTCCTTTGCAATAACTGTAACGCGGTAACCGCGCTCAAGCAAGACCCAAGCGGTAGTCAGACCAGTGACACCACCACCAACGATGAGAGCATGAGGCTTGGAACGATAGGCGACCATTGTGATATTTGTTATTTAGTAGCTTTTGAAACTGTCTGTGAAGTATCGAGCAAAATGTGAAATTTCGCGCTGGTTATAAAGAGTTTTCGAGGTTGCACTAACGGCTGCGACGTGTCCATGGAATGCTGTTACGCAATGCAAAAGAGGCTCGTAGAGAGCAGTTGTCAGAGGTACACGTGGGTGTAACACGTACGATCGAAAATTGCGTGTTGTTCTTTATGCTTAGCAACCCAGCGCTGTGGATGTACCTGTAATGTATCTATCGGCTATGAATAGACACATTCTGTTACCTAGCGGTAACTAAGTTCCAAATCACGCAAATTTAAGGGTCTACCATAAACGGGATCAAGATCAGGTCGCACGGATATTCGCACCCCCAAATTTAATACTGTACCCAATTAGGGATAGCTTCCTCCGCAGCTAGCGAACGTGAAAGTGCGCTCCGCTGTCATGTACAACGACCTATCGTACAGGCGTTTCCCGTTGGAAGACTTTTTCGTTTAACTGGGTCGTATGTGCAGTACTTTCCATTGTAACTGTTTTAGCGTTACACCCTCATGGCTTAGCAGTAAAATTTTCCTTGAGGGATTACCGTTTTTGCACTTATGAAAACTTGTCCCAGGATAGCTTTTCGCAGTAACTAACTCGCTTAAGCCTCATGGAGGAATCAGGCCATTTCAATTATGGCACGTGCACACGATACAGTTATCACTGATAACGATGGATAACAAAGATCTTGAAGATCCCCAAAAAAAAGTTTAGGCGTTTATTTTGTCAAGTAAGGCTTTCAGTAATCGACACCTTGTTTTCTAGCAGACCATGATATTTTACGGTTATAATACTGGCACACAGCGCGGTGGTTGCGCAAGTTTCTGTGCTGATTGCATCGTTAAAACTCCATTAGTAATGTGAATGGTGCGGCAGCGCACCAAATAATATGTCCATAGAGTGAGTGAAAGAGCAGGCTTTGGCATTTGGGTAACCCTGGCTCGGACCCAGGCCATGGATTCGAAGGACATTGTATGTTGATTAAGTGTATGTATATGATGTGCATTATTTTCAGATATTGTTGTGGCTCGAACATTCCGAATGTCAGTTCGATTCAAAAGCAGAATGGCCTCCAGCTATCCAAGCTTTCCAGCAACGTTACACGGGCTGACGCGTTGCAATGTCTGTGGACACTGTTTCTCACCATCCCCACAAATATGGGTTATTTGTGAACCACTGCCGATATTCGGTTCGCCCAAGCTCATTCGCTCAGTGAGATGGGGTGATTTCAACTTTTCATTTCACGACCAGTATAGGTGAATTGACAACTTCTTTTGGTTATACGTTTGTTTGTTGATCGTACGATTGGCTCTTCTTTCCTTTCTTTTTTCTCTTTCCTTCTCGGCAGCTGTCCCTCCGAACCGCGCTCTCTCTCTTTTTAGATTCGCTCTGTGTACCTTTTTGCCCTCAAGTCGACAAAATACCTTAGTTTCACAGGCTGCACAAACGATTATCCACTCGCTTCCTATAGCCGGAAACGTATTCAGTAGATTACCCGCTACTAATGAATATTAAAGGTTAACTACCTACTGAGCCCCATCCTACATGACATATGAGACCAACTGCCTGTAATGGCTGGGTTGTGATCATTTGCAACACACGTTATTTCGGCTTGGTCATTGGAAGAGGAAAACACTACGTCCAGATCCAAGGATACTTCATGTACGACAAGCGGACCCCGCAAACTACCTCAACGTAAGAAGCTTCTTTTTTCTCTTGGAACTCTCGTGGCATGAACAGCCTTGTAACTCCCTGTAATAGTCAAAGCCGATATTTTTGGACAGACCCATTAAAGGTTTATTTGTTTTTAGCAACTATTTTCATAACGAACCAATGCTACAACAGCATTTGTTGCCAGCCTCCATGGAGAGATATCAAACTTTTATCCCCACATTCTTTCCCTTTTACTACTCGAAAAAAAAAGCCTAGTCACTTGGTTTCCTCCTTATCAGACAGCTCTCGGTTACTTTCAAACTGAACAAATATGACGTCGCTTTTAGCCTTTTTGCATAGCTATATAGGGTTAATGAGAACGATTTTCTCAGTAACTCTTGTGGTTCCATCCAGAACCTCGTTTTTCGACCTTGCCTAGTTTAACTGGGTACTGAGTTGCAGTTAACAAGTACAAAATATACCCTATTCCTTATATGACCTCTTTCCATCTCGATAGCTCTGCTGCGTCACAGGGTGCCGATCTTGACCGATCAACCTTAATTCTTCTTTTGGCTTAGCTTCTTTTACATGTCCAAAGGAATCGGTTTCAACTACATGAATGAGTTTCCTTTGATTTCTTCTTTGTCTTCAATTCAAATGTCGAAGACCGCGGTCTATGGAAATGCATACTGTGTAGATGCTCGCAGCAGAAGAGCGCTTTTTTTCTTCTAGAGGCTGAGTTACATACCGTTAAACTGGGATTGCAAATTTAGGGTTCAAGTTGCACGGTCGTCGTACAACTCAGGGCCTTTACTGCGCGACTTAATCCGCGCACGTAGCTCGCCTCTGTAGGGAAAAATTCATGCTCAATGGTCCACAGCGGTAACAAATCGAGAGTCCGAGTCAGTCCCAGGCCCAATAACATATTAGGAAAACCCTCTCGGTAGCCGTCGCCTAGTCTCTCTGTAGAACACTGGATTTACACAAGACTGGATTACAATTGGGGAATCCACGAATCTCCAAGGAAAGAGCACGGCAATCTTTGGAAATATTTGTAAACAAAACATATGAAAACAGACTATTTGAAATAAAAAAAATTCCCCTCAGACCTACTACACTTTGCCTATATCATGTCAGGTTTCGCTAATGATCAAAAGTTGTTGATGTCATATCTGGGCAAAAATCTATCGGTATCCGAAGTTAATAGCACAAATTCAATATGTGAATGTTCAGTCTATTCCCGATCAGATGAGGAAATTTTTGGATAATCCAATTTCCATTGTACCAGGCCGCGGATACACTACAAGCCGATGGCGGTGAGTATAACCGGTAGACGGATGTAACAAGCTACCGGAGCTTGGCTACTATTTTAGAAGAGAGCAAAATAACAATTGCATATCAAATGTCAAAGCCGCGCACTAAGAGGTAATGTTTAATTCATGTTCAAAAAGAGCTAGCGTTACAGAAACTCTGGTTTATATTTTTACCGCAGGATTTGTCTTGATCTGCGTTCAAAATTGGGGATGGGAAGAAAGAAACCCTAAAAATTGCTTGCGTTCCTCACGATCTTATAGACTAGTACTGTCTAATGGATACCTTATCGGCAAAACAAGTTCATATCTTTTTCCACCAGTTTGATATCAGTTTAAGAGGCGGATGTAAACGCGGTCTTAGTCCTCGTTAAGATGACGCTGGTCAAAAGAGAAAGACCGTTTATTAAGCAGTATCATAATGACTTCAAAAATTTGATACGCCATATGAAGAAGTAGTGGCAATCGGAAGCATGAGCGTGATGATGCAGTGACATTTCGTTCGGTACATGTGTGCTAGAGCAAAATACCATGAGAAACACAAGCCTGAAAGATACCGCCTATTCGTGCACAAGCTCCAAGTAACATCGGTGGTAGCTTATATGCATTATTTGGAAACAAGGCAGCTGATATCGAAACCAATGACTTCCATTGGTGTTAAACGTGAGAATTATCTCGGATAATAGGTTCTTACAACTGTATTGGAAGAGGATACGAGGTTGCATAAGAGGAAGGCATGTTGTTAGTCGTGGGTCTTATTCTGAGAATGTTCGGTGATACGCACTTGGGACAGGCATGTATGGAAAACACATGCTGAAAAGCGTTTCTCTCGTATTGTATCTGATATATCGCACGTTAATAGATTTGCACCAAAGTGCGACACCGAAACCTCTTTACTCTCGACTTTCATTGGCAAGAATGTCAGTAGAAATACTAACAGATGACCAACACTATTATCAAGGCCAAGGTAAAATGATTTGGAAACATCTAGTTGGAGGATAACTGACGCCACTATTCTGTTCGTGCAGGTTTAATTGATGGAAGGTACAGCTCACAAAAGCATTGGCCAAGTAATTGACCGTATTGCGTGCACAGACTCCAAGCAAAAATTCAAATAGTAAAACACCGTGTTTAGTATATACCGTTTCTGTGACTTAACCCGTCTTTGGCTAAAAAACGTGCGCACTCTTTCTAAATATTAATGCAGTTTCAGTAAGTAAAAGTAAAGCTTAATACTCGGCAAAAGTATCTTGGGTCAATCCGTAGAACTTTGCTAAGCCCGGTCTCGTTCTTGGATCCCTTTCTTTTCTCATCGGAGCTCGCCTATATTGCCAGGGAATCTTCATCTAGTATCTTGTAAAATACGCTCAGCCACGTGAAGCTCAGGCACCTTATTAAATACGTTGGTCAACAGCTGTAGGTCAACTTGAGTGAGTACCTCTTCGTACAGTCGCACGCGATGTGGAACCGAAAAGACACTATTGTCCGACCTTGAAACTTTATTTCGTAACATGTGGCTATTCCATTGCCTGGTTATGTCTGATGGTGTCTGCCACTATTACAAAAGTTTAGTTAATGCAAAACAAGAAAAACATTTTATGCACACAAATAGAAATTTACACTGGTATAACTTTATGACACTGAGAGATTAGATCTCAATACATTAACGGCGATGGGGATAAACTTCCTAGGTTGGGCCTGTTTGAGCTTGAAGGCTGCCCGTGTTACTGTCTATTGAACATAATTCTGCGCTAGTCTATATAGTTTTCATCCATGAAAGGACAAAGTTTGAGTTACATAACGAAGGAAAAAACATGCGCCATTGATAAGCGGGTATCCGGAAATGCATTCTATTAGCATGCGCTCAATTTTTTTCTGGACGTAAAATTTATTGGAATAGCATAGAAAGTATGTTAAGGGAATCTAAAATTTTCTGTAAAATATCTTCAAGAATGGATGCAAATGAAAAGCTCAAATATCAATTAGTTTCGAAACATTATAATTTCATTTCGTCTTTGGCACTTTTGATTTCTCAACTTGCAGAATATGAATGATAATGCGATGTTTGACCAATCTGTCTCGGATTGCTCTACCCGATTTCTCCGTTGCATTCCTTACGGTTTGTCAAGATCTTCGTCCTTCTCTTTTTGTCCCGGATGCTAAAGCAGAATCATAGACCTGACTAGAGAATGATTCTAGTGGGTTGAACGAGGCTGCATTCTGCAAGAAATCGTTAATTGAATGAAACAGAGATGGCTGACTTAATATCTCGGTTTTCTTCTTTAATCTCCTGCGTTTGCATCAAAGTGCCACTGTGTCATTTGTCATCTCTCCAAGTACAGGCTCATGTGTAATGTCATAAAGGCAACTTATGCCGTTTTCCACGCCCAGTGTACGTTACTTCCCATCTCCAGCATAATATAGCTATAAGGGAATGTTAAAATGAAAACAAAACTTGTATGTCTCCAACAAGCGTAGTAGCTGACGGTAAGGATATAAAACACAGCAGGCAATAAACAATACCTTTTGTAAATCACGAAACCCTTACACAGGACAATAATGAAGACTATTCGATTCAATATTGGTTTTTGGTTTGACTTATGTTATTGCTCAACAGAAACAGAATGGAAGTGCACACGCATTTTGTATCCAGCTTACATGGACTATTCACTATCTTCCTGAACATAGAGATCAAGCTAACTAATATGCCGCGAATAACACGGAGTCTTTTTCCTTCTCTTAAGAAAACATAATCTCGTCAAGAAGCGTGAAGGGCGATTTGGACATGACACTGCTGTTGTTCACTTCCGCACTTCCTTCTGGAGCCTTTTCAAAAACCAAACTGTCAGCAGATGCATGCTGATTATAGGTACAAAACTGTGATATTTCTGATTGACCTTAGCTTTTCTCCCAAGTAAGGAAAATAAGAGGACATGCTTAGTTTCATCACAGAATCAAATAGCATCCGTTCCCCGAACTGCCGATGGACGTTCCTAAATGTGTTTGTAACGCGTGCACTGTGTAACAGCAGCTTTCCAACTCATCCAACCATTCGCTTGGCTCGTCATAATTTTCTTGGCGCGCATGACTTAGTGTATGGCTTTCTATATCTTACCTATTCCCTCTCATTGAACCCCCAATGTCCAAACACGGAGGCTATATAGCCATCCCAACCGAACAAACCGACTCTTTACCAACCAAGAAGAATGCGATCGAGCAATGTGTTGTTACCACTAATGGTGACAATGTGACTTACACGTTCGGCTCTCGCTGTTGCGAACACCAACGTAAAAGGAGTAAGTACCCCACTAATTTTGACTGCTCGCTCACACGTCGTCTTCAGATATATTTAAATGGATCTGTTGCGGATGCTTTACAGCTAGTGTTCTCTCTATCCTCATCGTAGTTATTATACTGCTAGCAGCTGCACCAGCGACATATGAGACAACGGTAGAAATGGGCAAATTGGCTCTTCTTTCTCTACTAATCAATCATGATCGTCACAGGAAATTTTCGGCCCGCCAGATGTCTTTTTATACGGCGGCTCCTTCGAAGCACGAGACTTCATGAATGATTTGCTAACGAAATTTGGCTGTTCCAACGGCATCTGGGATCAGAAACTTCGATGTGTTGATATGCATCACCGTCATCCTACCCATTTTATGGGTAACCATCGTAACAATATCGATGAATACCGTGAACTTCCTACCCATCACCGCGGCCCTATTTTCAACGATGATGCACCTATTCCTCCCGAGAATCACCGTGAACTTCCTACCCATCACCGCGGCCCTATTTTCAACGATGATGCACCTATTCCTCCCGAGAATCACCGTGAACTTCCTACACACCGTCGCTACCGTCCGCACTATCAAAAACGTCCTCATACCAATATGACTATAGGCAGTAAGCTCATAAGATCATATCATCTAACGAGAAAAAACTGAGTTACGTATAGCTACCAAGGATCTATTGGTAAACAAAGTACAGATCTTCACCTTCCTACCGGAAGAGTTTGGAAAATTCGAACTTTCCATAGCGGACAGATTTATGCATCATGGGGGTCAAGTTCTTATTAGACAAGCCATAAACTCGACGCAACGTCATGTTTCTGTAAACGTGACTCTCCTAGCAAGCAGCGAAGACGCTTTACAGACGGTGAAAGCAACCGTAGATGATAGGTGGGACACATTTTCCGTAAATGTCAAACGTAAGCATCCGCGACACCATAAGGATCACACTAGCAAGCACGATCGTCTGTCCTACAAAGTTGATATTGTGTTCCCCGCGAATTTATGGCATTATGATATGGTGAAGCTTCACCTGCGCCATGCTGACATTGTCCAAACGAAGAATCTAAACGTCGAATTTCGCGAGTTTGAGATCGGTGTTGGTCGAGGTGCTATCGTAACTCAGGTAAGATGTTCCAGAGAATGACGCTTCGGTACTGACACATATAAAAACAAATATAACAGGACTTGCGTGCTTCACAGATCCGCGTTGGTGTCCTTGATGGTCATATTCGTGGCGGTTATAGTCCAAGCATTGATTTCATCGCAGCCTGTCTCTATGGCACATCCAATGTGACTATTTTGCAGAATGAAGATTTCACCACTATGACAGCGTTTGCCATCCACGGCGATTCCTATCTCAGTATATCGGACGAGTTCAGTGGTTCATTTACTGCCGAGCAAGCAACGCTTGGTCACAATCAGTTAGTGTCCGCTCCTAACGATGTTAACATGATGCTTTATGAAGCTAGCCAGCAGCGCTGGTCTGGTGTATTAAACGACGGAATCGTTTCGAGACTTATGGTTCGCTCCCAAAACGGTGAAGCAGGGCTGCAGTTCTACTAGCTCCTTGCTAATGTATTTGTTATCTTGTACACTTGTGAATACAGAATGTGCAATAAATCACTGTCAGCTTAAGTTTTCGGAAGAAGCAGAAACGCAAGTGAAACTTCTTCACAGATGTTACTGTCAAGCTCAGTTTCCAAAATGCGCCGAGTGAATTTGCTAGAAGCGGCTTTAATTTTGGAAATAAAGTATACTCTAGGAGTAGTTTACAATAAGCGTTCTGTTTTATTCTGTAAACGTTGAACATCTCTGGAAGATGACCTTTATCTATATCTTCCCTGCTACAAATAATTTTTTTTGCAGATAAACGGGTCAAAAGTTGATGGTTTTGTCTATCTGCAATGATATTGCCGATGACCTTTTCCATTTTTCACAAATCATCTCGAATCTTTTGGATAAAGGTGGAATGACTTCATGCTTAACTTTTTTTTTTATCAAGAAGGAACTTAGTTTTTTAGACGCGTAGTTGTAACTTTTTTACATTCCGTAACCTGTTGCTTCTGATATTGCACTAATGTCACATGTATCGCAACACGAAGAGGGTAACAGGAGGAAAGGCAGATCATATATATATATATCATAAATTTTTCTTTTTGTCTTGCAACACCATCCCTTATTACCTATCTGCGGGGACTAGGGGTTCTTGGGCCTCTTGCTCGTACAGGTGGACTGCGAGAGCGTCGTCGACCGTGCGGAACATCTGGTGGTGGAGGACGGGAGCTGCGGTAACGGGGGCTGAGTGATCGACGAGGGGCAGGTCTACAGAAAGGATTAGTTGTTTGTCACCGGCAAAGAAGATAGTTATATACCTAGGCGCCCTGGTATCGAATCTTTCAGGTGATTCACGATACCTTGGAGGTGGTACTCGTCCCCTTGTGAAGCTTTCATGTCAAGATACAAAACATGTTTATCTTCCCTTTTTACCTGTAATCTCGTTCAGCTGACCGGGAAAGACGGGAGTCTCTTGGCAAAGGAGCTTGGTATGCCGGTTCACGTTCGCGATATCCTATGCGTTCAGGAGCAGGTCCGCGTCCGTTTGCGGGCGCAGCATATCGATCCATCGGAGGATAGTGGCGTGGCCGTTCATAATCTCCTGCGAGTCATCTCAATCATCAGTTTCTCTGCTTCGCAATGTATCCTCTTTCACAAACGTACTGGGCGGATAATCCATTGGACGAGCAAAACGATCAACGGGTTGGCGATAACGTTCACTATAACCAGCCGGTTCGGGACGGTCATAAACAGACCGATATCCTCTGTCTGCAACTAATGCTGCCGGACCGGCTGGTGGCGGTGGAGGTGGTGGCAATGGTGCTGGAGGAGCCCCACGATAACCTGGAACATATCGATCTCTGGATGTTTTGATGGGACGGTCGTCGCGATACTCTGCCCGTCGGGGAGGAGGAAGAGGAGGGGCAAAGCGTGGAGCGTCAACGAGACCACTAAAAGGGAATACGGTGCGTGAACATGACATGGCGAAGCTCTTTCTCTCCGTCTCTCTTTCTGTTTATATAGTCGCACAGAGTGAACGAAGGGGAAAAGAGGAAGGGAAAGGGATGTGCTGCGAATATGGATCGACCAAGAGACAACGCTCTTACCTTGGACAGTTGCGTGCAAAATGCCCTACGCCGCCGCACTTGTAACATGTATCTTTCGCTGATGTCGGTCCACCGTATCGTCGATCTGTTTCACTATGTGCCAATTCGACCCGCAGTGTGTTTCCCATATAACTGATGCCGTTCAAACGGTGAATCACTTCATCGCATGACCGTCGATCTTCCATATCCTTTTTTTAAACGTCAGTCAGCCGGATGTGTCTCCATATAATTATAACAACGAGCTGCGCAAGAACAAAAGGACGAGACGGAGAGAGACAGAGAGAGAAAGAGAGATACAGAGATAGAATAGAGACGTATCTCGGTTGTAGCGTTCCACAACCCATGTTTTCCTCTACGCTATCCCACTGATTCTGCGCACAAACGTTTCTTCATCCCTTTCTCTTCTTTCTTCTGTTCTATTTTTTTTCTTATCTCCTCATTCTCGAGCTCGACGCAGATGATGCATGGAACGATTCAAAACGTGGTGAAAAACTTACAACAAACGCGTAACCAAGCTTCGTTTCGACCATAACAACCCGGCCGTATTTGTTAAACATTCTCTTCAAGTCATCAGGATGCGCTTGCGATGGTATATTTCCAACATATACTGTTGAGGCCATGATGAAAAAACAAACTGCGTGTGTCTGCGGTTGCAAAGAGTATGCGAAAAACGTACGGGACGGCTTAATGGTATTGGGAGAAAATTTTGGCGGGCTCACAACTTGGTCGTCGGCTTGAGTGTGACTCTTCGATAGGGCCGATATGGAGATGGACCTTGTCCGGGTTAAACTCCATTGGCGCCGGAAATATCAGTCGGCATTGACTGTTGCATTCCTGAGTTTTGCACCATTGCTTTTCTCGTTTGATCCAATCAGCTTAGATTTATAATACCAAAATTCTGCGCAATGCAAATAAATTGCTTCCTGGTTCTTATCCATCCTTTCAATTACAGAGCGCTTAAAGTCCACATATAAATCTGATACAACGCTCGCATCAATAGTTAGCTGTCTAACACAAGAGCTAGTATCCTTCCGATGTCAAACATTCATAGTTTAGAAACGCAACCCAACATAGCTGTATCTCTCGATGCCAACAACAACCAGCTGCGTAACGTGTCTTGCAGGTTGTTGCAAAACTCTGTCATAATACAAACAATAACGGTGGATTCCTCAGAAATATTACAAACCTAGAACCCAGACGAGCCCTTTTTCTCCACTCCGGTATGCATGGATATAGTATCAGTGACCATAGGCATATCTTGCCATAACAGGGAGCTAATTGCCCCGCAGTACGACCATTACATGGCTAGGGAAAAATTTTCTAGATCTAATTTAATCATCCTACCTTTGCTCTTTGATGTCACTAGGGCAAAATAAGACTTCTTTTGCTGCGACCAGCCTCATAGCTTCCAAGTTAATTTCTCATTGCTGATACTGAAGCTGTAAATTATCTCAGAGCGCAGTTCCCTCAATGTAATCATCGCCAACTCGTTTAGAATAAGATATGATAGAAGGCGGGAGGCAGTACTATTTTCTTGTCTGCCACCCTTTCTATACCAGGTCGTAAGTGAGCCTCACTATTCCTCAATCCGCATGTCAGCAATATCTCAGGCAGGTTTACGAGGCTTTTAAGTGGCAAGTGTTACGTAGATAAAGCAAGTAGGTCATTGGCTGGGAAATTTTTGCTTTGGCCAGCATTCACTTAATCGGCCAGCATTGCCGCTCGTGCTCGCTTCCACCACCGTGCTGCCCCGGATAGGATACGCACAGGATTGCCGGGTCATATGCGCTGGAACTGCAAGTTCGCTTGCGATAATCAAGACAGTAGCGACAGGTCAACTGGCGGGACCATGAAAAGGATTATCGCAGTGCTTACTGATATCGATGATGACATTACGTAAAAGTTTACCTTCAATAAAGTTATTCCTTGAATCGGGGAGAATATTCTCCCTGAACGTGCCTTTTCTTTTTCCGGTAATTAGGCCCAGTGCAACTACTTCTGCCAATCAGTGTAGAATTTGAAGACGACCGTCTGATTGCCGCAAATTATGTCCTCCCGAGGTGTTCACTTCGCAACCAATAACATAGTGCAGTGATACGCTTACTTTGGAAAAGGAGTTTTAAAATCTGTTCCTTAGTGATTGATAGATAGACCAATTTTCGTAACTGGATAACGCACAGAGCATTATACGTTTTCCCCGCTTTAATCCTTCACCAGTTGCGCAACATGGTTAATACGTTCATTCCTGCTTGTGTAGAGACAGGCAGCGTTCCTGAACCGTCTATCGAAATAATAAATGACTTTGAAAGCTACGCAAGCAGTGCAACTCCTAGCCAATTTGAAGCGTTTGCCCACAATTCCCTTAACCAGGCAGAGGCCCTCTATTTTCGCAAGAGACCGCAAGGGAGCGAATCCGAGGAGCTTTATTATGTATCCGCCGCTCTGGCCACCGAGGCTACCAGAATTACCTATCTCACTGGAAAAGGTAAAGGAAACACCATCGGTATCTTCAAGCCAGTTGAAGGCGATGAGGATGAGAATGGTGAATGGCGTAGTGGTGGTGCCATCTGCACCATTGACACCAACGGAGAGGAGCTTTTCCAGCTCTATCGCTTCCTGCCTGTTGAGGGTGGAATCGCCGAGGAATCTCATCTACTGGAAGCATGGACTCCTGCAGGGTCGCTGACGCGAAACTTTGTCGTGTCTCCCGATGGATCCAAAGTACTCTACACCTGCAATGCCCGCAATGGCAAAGATACCGACATCTACTTGCGTCATTTGAGACAGAGACCTGCTGGAGAACCGCTCCACGGCGAGCTTATCGCAATGACAAGCGGAATTAGCATAATCTATAGTTGGAATGCAGACAATAGCAAGGCCCTTATTGCTCATAACATTACCACTGCCAAGACCGTTACCTGTGTTCTAGACATAGCGAGTGGGCAACTAGATCATATTCAGCTTCCTAACCGAGATGGAAATGGATTTGCTGCAAAGATAACCGGAAAGTTTTCCAAGACTGACCCAAACATCCTTTATCTTAACACTACATGGATGTCGGAATACACATCGTGTGCAGTCTATGATCTCCAAAGCAAAGCCATACGTCCCATTACTACCCCTGGTCTGGAGGATTCTTTATTGCCTATATCTTGGCCGTGCTTTGGACTTCCATCCAAGCGGCATCTTCTTTTATATGCTAACGTTGATGGATATAGTAAGATCTACCTTATGAACCTTAGTACTGAAAAAATCAACAAGGTTGATATCCCCGCCGATATCGCTGGACAAATCAAGACAGTGGCATTCTCCGAAGTCGATGAAGAAGTGATCGTAGTTTCAATGGAATCGGTATCCTCTCCCGGCACATTATACAAGCTATCGGTCAAGGATTTCTCCTTCACTTCTTATCGTGCCACGGAACATCCGCGACCCTCTCATCCGGTTTCTATACCCAAACTTATCCGCTATCCCTCCTTTGACAATCTCCTCATACCCAGCTTCGTTTATTTACCAGCACCCTACGATTCTTATTCGCTGGATGCGTTATCACTTGCAGCAAAATTCCCGGTGATAATCTACTTGCATGGTGGGCCAGCATCGCAGCATTTGCCCGCCTACAATCCGCGACTGTACCTGCAATATCTTGTACAAACTTTAGGCGTTTGCATCATTGCTCCAAATGTACGTGGATCTAGCGGCTATGGCATTTCCTACATGCAAGCTGACGACGGATATCAACGCGAAGATTCCGTGAAGGATGTTGGGGCTTTATTAGATTATATTTCAACATCTATGCCTTACCTCGACGCTGCCCGTGTCGCTGTTATGGGAAGATCTTATGGAGGTTACATGTCCTTTGCTTGCATGACACATTACTCCGATCGCCTTAAGTGTGGAGTAGAAACCTGCGGCATTTCTAATTGGGTCACCTTTCTGGAAACCACTGCAGAGCATCGTCGAGATCATCGTAGAGCAGAGTATGGAGATGAGCGCGATCCAGATATGAGAAAGTTTTTGATTGAAATATCGCCTCTTACGAATGCAGACAAAATCACTGTGCCTTGTTTTATGAGCCATGGGCGTAACGATTCCCGGGTGCCGTTCTCGGAATTTGAGCAGATGAAGGCTATCCTACAGAAAAACATCGGACACGATAAGGTCTGGACATTTGCGGCTGATAATGAAGGCCATATATATCAACAGAAATCAGTCGTTGATGCCCAAGTGGTGTGCATTGCCATGTTTCTGAAGCACTTTTTATAGGCAACAGAAACAATTGGGAGCGAAATGTATTACTAAATAAACGGACCTTGATTTCCCTGTTACCAAAGGTCAAAATCCCCTATTGCTTGATTTCATAGAGTGGGGATAATAAGATTAATTCTTAGAATTCATTTTGGCATTCCAACAAAGTAGAAGCACGATGAGGTTGATCTTTGACTATTTGCAATGGTTAGCTTTGCTTAATGTTCACCTAAACGGATGTCACCTAAACCTGTAGTACCAAATATAGTAGTACTATAGCTAGCCGGACGTCCTGTAGGACTGACGTGGGTGTCAGGATCTCAGCACTGCTCTACTTTTCTGTGGTATTTCCAACTATAGTAGTACTACACTTCCGGAGGACCGGTGTTCCTGTGGGATAACCTTTTTTTAGGACACTCTACAACCTTAATAATGATTGAATTCAAACAATTTTTCTCAATCGACCTTTCAATAGGTTCTACCGATCGCAGAATTAGACAGGATCGAACTGCAACAGCACAGTTCTCCTATCGTCAGCTGAATACCATCAAGCAGCGCATTTACACTGTGGTTGAATGGCTCGTTTCGAGCAAGCCTGCAGGAAAGCACTTCTGGAGCATTTGCTCGATCGAGGACCAAGTCATCAAGATTGACAATACAATGCAGCAAGCCAGTGTCGTCAAGCAGTACCTTCATGGCAAGACAAAGAACACTGTTTTGTGGTTTATCGTCTGTTCAACGAAGATAATCAGTTGAATATAACCTTAGGTAAATGGTATAAGAGAAAAGACTGCGCTGCTATATTAAAGAGGCACCAAAAAAAAAAAAGAGTACAACGGCTCGCACAAAATAAAACTTGTCTCATATCAGTTTCCTAGCTGCAGCAGGACATGTATATAGTGCGCGCACATAATGTCGGATGACTCTATTTCAACTCACTTTGAGTCTAATAGATCACATAAAGCTTGACCTTGAAGCAGCTTTAATATTAGTACTGCAGTTAACTAGATACGAACTGACCATAGGAACCGTAGTACTAAATATAGTAGTACTACAGGTTTAGGTGAAATCCAACGCAGCACTCACGGCTTTAGTGTCAATAAGTTGATGATAATAAAATATTTATTTTGACGTACATTCCGCGCTACTCTGAAATAAATTTTTCGTTTTCATGAAAAGTTATCCTATTCGCTTGCGCAAAAGTACTCTAGGAGTGGAGCAAATTAACTTGTTAAAATACTGTATTTTACCGAGAGAGAATCTGGATGGTTTACGCAATCTGCTAACGCTGTCAATGTATTGCAGCCACTGAAATCCTGCTAATTACAGCTTTTTGCATGTTAATTTGCGCCACTTATAAAACGTGTTTACGATGGGAAATCAATTAGGCGCTGATATAGTGCCGTAGCAGAGTGCTCAAAGGTTCAAAAAACCAGCCACGCTTCCACTACACGTAGTCCAAATGTTGCAAAGATCCAAGATAAGGATAACAATGATGCAGTATGCTTTTGCTACTTTACGACAATGTTCATTCAAAAAAATGAAAAATGGAATAGAACGAGGAGAACCAATACATCCATCAATGTCACTGTATTCTCGTAATTTACTGACTACAGGAAGTTCAGTTAAGGATGTTACATAGCCTGGTGGATGCTGACTTCCTACGGTAATATGAATAAATAACGGAGTGAAAATAAAATAAGCTTTCGATTATTGATGGACTGACCAAAAATGCCCGCCAGTTCATGCGTAGAACACTTGTCAATTCATACATGTAATCCTTTCATCGATAGGTGGCATAGTCATTGGACATACCGTGCTTTCGTCCCCTCTTAGATTCTTTGACGCAGCTTGCTTCATGACATCAATCGACAACAATTGCCCTATCTGCGCGACTACACAAGTATTAACGTGGCATACCATGACGCGCCCCTCCATTAATAAAACGATATGTTGTCCTCATTCATCTTTTCTTTTGGTTTTATCTCGAACTGCACTTTTAATTACATGACCTATGATACGTTCATCACTCCTACGTATGACAAAAGCACGTTGTCAGTCAGAGCGCACAAAATTGAGAAGACTACTTTAACTTTATCTCTTCCAAGAAATAACACAATCTTGAATAAAAAAGTATGCATAACGCAACTTTAAACAGAAGCATTGGATGAAACAAGTACAACAAATTGGATGTTATTACTATCATGCAGCCATTTTACCTCATAACACAATAGATCTTGAACAACATACTTGGCACATCTCACATTGCATACTCTCTTCTGGTCAACTGCAGTAGCTATCTGTCTCTGAAAGCAAAGGCAACATATGCTTCCGGATATTCTCGACAACCTGAAAGATTGGGTGATTTTGGATAGAAGAGATATTCAGCAAAGTGGAAGACAAGAAACTAGAGAAAAATGCTATTATAGTTTATAACTTAGCTATTCTACAGCCTGATGATACAAATAAATAAAGCACTCTCTATAGGATGAGTGGGTGGGCATCGAAGAATAAACCCGGATTTCCTCAGGATTCTCCTCCTCGCCGACTCCCAGGCTAGCGTTAGGATACCATGGGAATAAGTGAAAAGGTAGTATGTCATTCTCATTGACCAACCATGATTTACACTTCACGCTACTTGGATGAATCTGGCGTTTATTGCAGGATCGAGTTGATGAGGGTAAAATATACTTGCCGCATGAGCCATTTACTAATAACTTATATAATTATTTTCTCCTTTCCCTTGAAGAGGAATCGCAACAGCATAATGCAAAAAATAATATAGCGATATTTCCTTTATTTTACCCTTAATCAGAGTAGATCATTGTGAGAATTTTGATAAAGAGTTATAATTAAAGTAACGTTATCAAAGCAAGCATCATCAGAACGGCAGAGTTATTCAGAGTATAGAACACCACTGTCAATAAATTCCAATTCATCTGGATTAGTAGTTTTGTTTTCTTTGTTTATCTTTCCTTTCTCATCTTTATGCTCCCTTTATTTTTGTAATGGAGCGAAAAAGATCAGGACAGTTTGGTGATGATTGTCCCGGAGAGACAATGGCTTTGGCAATATCCCGCGCAGAAAAAGCCAAAGCATGCTTTGGAACATGGAATCAGGTGATTCATCGCTGCTTAAACGGCGAAAGGTACCTGGCCATAGCAAGCTAAACACAGATCTCCTGGAACGTAAGCACCTGCCTAAAGTGTAGCAGCGCAAGTTACAGATATGGCTTTATGGCCTTCTGTGCAAATTAGCCTATATAGGCGAACTTTTGTACTTCATGTGTTTGTAAATTTACTCTCCGCGCAAAGATGTCCATATATAAAGACGGATCTTGATATCTTAGGATCATCACGTTTTTAATATACTCAAACACACAATAAATCATTCTACACGTGGTTCCTACTTAACTCGGCTATTACGATCTGACTCATGTTAGCAATGACTGGGACGTGCTTATCCAAGAATTCGAGAAACTATTTTAATACTCAAACTCTGTCATCATTTTGATATCATTTAGACGTGTCCTAAACTTGTTATCCTTTGGATAACACAAGTATTAATCAAGAAACGAAGAAGGGTAAACTTTAGACTGCCAAGAGTGGTGACCATATATCATGAGAAAGTTTATGCGCATCATTATAATTGGTTTTGATAAACATGGTAAAAAAAGGGCTTTTCATTATAACTGACCAATCGTAAAAAAAAAACTTCTCAAATTGAAAAAGAAAGTTGTCGAAGCAAGAAAAAGAGTCGCACAATGTATAAATTGGCAAACAAAGAAAATAATTTCGTTGTCTTTGTCCTCTCCTTATTTTTCTCTTGGCTTGATTTGTATACAGATCTCGCTTTCCTCTACTAGCACATAGATATACCTGAGAACGATTTGGCTGAAGTATTGCAAGCTCTGGGAATCCCCCCTACGGACATATTACATAGGTTGGACAATTATCATGGCATGTCTGTACCAGACATCATTATATCTAAGAAACAATACAAGCAGCAGCAGAAGCAGTTGCAGGAAGGTGAGTAACATAAAAGCAGTGGGCCGATAACTTGATATACGCTCCTATCTTTCTGCGTTCATCAGCCTACAGACAGCTACAACATGCACGGCAGCACAATGACAATGAAAACAGTGACGCTCAGTCTGAATCAAGCAGAACCTCCGCCCACTCGCTGGAAGCAAAAGGAAGCGGAAGCAAACCGCGGCGGAAAAAGCACGTAACAGGGAGCAAGCACGACGAAGACAGGAATTGTCGACTAGAACATCAATTACACCATATCTCACTTGGATTCGCAATCAGCGATATGACACAGCATTTACACAGAGTCGAGCAAGTCATCACCTGTGTTCTTTTCAGAAAATAGGGAGCTGATCCTGGTGTTGCAGATATATATGTTTGTAGCAACGTAAGCAATGACGTGTATCGCGATGAGGCTGATCTAGAATATAAGTGATAGATATATTTAAATTTCATGCTTCATACATCTATGCAGCATTGACATAGTTGCTACAATATTATTTTTACGTTTGCCAAACTTAACTTTTATATTGCGTTTGACAGTGGAAGACGACCAGGATATTCCAGACGAAGATATAGCAGAACTTTCTGAACCTGAAGTAGCCAAAGGTAATTATAATATTAAACGCCATTCATCCTCTAGCACGATTCTGAATGTTTATTTGAGCATCTGTAGGCGAAAATGATGATACGGAATTTGAACCACATCAAATCCGACAGCTTTCAACAGCAAAGTATTACACTAGAGCTGGCTTTAAGAAAACTATGCAAAGAATCAACACAAGTAAAACACCTCTTATACGAAGACTAGAGTCAGAAATCGACACCAACAGAACCACTGACATAGATCGTATTTTCCGATCTATTGTATCAACTTTGGATGCATTAGCAGAAGTTACAGCTTTTTATGCCCAACGAGATATCCAAGGATTAAAATTCTTGAATTACCAGGGACGTCAAAGGCTGGACGAAGAAATGGTTAAGATCTTCATCAACGGAGGCACCAAGTACCGGGACCCTCTCGGGAACGCGGATCGTCTATTCAGGGTACGTCAACAAGACCAACGTGTGGACAGTGAAACGCTTCGTCCTGATGGGACACGAAGATGGAGAAGAAGAAGATTACAGCGCCAAGAAGCAGGTGAACCACCACCTCCTTCTCATCCGCCTAAAGAAGAGTAAGTCACTCTCTTATTATCGATAACAGCAACTGAAATATGAATGCGATCTAACACTTTTTGTTCGTGATGAACAACAGCAAGTGGCGAAAATCATTTGCGGAAAATGATACGGCAAAAGTTTCTTATTGGTGTATGGTGCTTCGAGATTTGGACGGAATGTCTACAAGGCAAACCATGTGGACTGGCAGACAGATGTAGGAAGCTGCTCAAACGCGCTGATACTTCTGTGCGTTTAATTATGATTGAAATGGATAAATACAATACATCTCAAGTTTGTTCCCGGTGCGGAACGAAATCCTTGACGAAACTAGATCTTGGTGGACATCGATGCTTGCATTCAGTATTAGTTTGTAGTAACTGTCATACTGTTTGGCAACGGGATATTAATGCGTCAAGGAATATCTGTGCCATGTTTATGGCCATGATTCAACGGGACCGACCAGCCATCTTTACTCGGCCAAGTACGACCACAACTGCTCCACGTAATAGAAACGTGTAATGTTTACTGTGTGTAAGTTACAAAGAAAAAAATATCTTTATTTAATCAGGATACTAACAAAGGAACGACCTTTATATTTATTCTCATCCATTTTCCTTGATTCGCTAACATATCGTCTTTGGAACCCACTCCCCGCACACGTCTGGATTTGGATGGATGCGCTCACCAATATGGCTTTTACACTCCGTCGGGAACCCCTCTGTCACGGGTTTTTGCAAATAGGCATGGAAAACCAGTACCACAACTTGTCAACTAGCAAACTTAAAGTAAACTCAGACAGCCGGAGCCGAAATTTGCACCGATAGAACATCGTTTTAGCTAGAGCTCACGTCTGGCAAATAAAGAGGGACGGAGAGTGTGGACAGGCGATGAAGATTCCATACATCTGTTATCTTATAAGAAAATGAAAATACAAGTAAATTTTAGCATTCGTGCTTTGGCTACTTCGTGCTCATTGATAGAAACAATCATGGTAGCGTAAAAGCTCCTGGGAATAAAATCCTACTATACTTAACGTGAGTCGTTTCCTTGCTGACATGGCTCCTGATTTGCTGTTGGGAGGAAATGGCAAGGAGAGAAACATCACGGAAAAATTAAAACGTGAAAAGTATTTGTGAAGTTAGCAATAGAAAACGAAAAGACGAAAATTCTAAGAGGAAATACTGAGTAGGAGACAAAATTGTCGCTGGTCAACTATAACAATCCTAGCGCTCAGTATATCGTTGTCATCGACAACCTAAAGTCGCATTCTGCAGCAGACTCAGAAGCTTTGCTTTTAGAGTAGTATCTTCTATTTCAACGAAAACATAGTACGTCAAAAACCATCTCCCATTGTGATATTTCTCTTTTTTCATGCCAATCTAGAGTAATGTGTTGAATTGAGCAAATGAAGGATGTCAAGTGATAGATTACATGGTCTCTCTGAAGTATTTCTCTTGCACTTTTAGCTGGCTTCATATGGCCGTTTGGTAAAGGCCGTTGTTCGTTGCCGACTTCAGGGTTGCTCTTTCTCTCATAAATAGCAAACTAAAGCAACATCACTAACCTTGCTTACGTTTACCTTCCTCCGCTCTCTGTTTTGCCTATGCTTTCTCGGAAATGATCTCTGGTCCAATTTTCCAGAGGTAACCCGGCGGCATCGGTCTCTTGCAATTTAACTCGGATATAACACAAATGCCTGATACTTTCTTTAGCCTGGCAGAATAAGATATTGAGCGAATCCCTCGAAAGCCATTTGCACATATTCCTTTCATGTTTCGACGTACTCTCTTGATTGCTCGTCCTTTTGACAAGGAAACTTTGCATAATCCGTCTTTTTTATTATATAATAAGGGTCCGCGTCTTTTCGATATGAAGAAGCACAACGTAAAATAAATCTGGTCCACACTTTTTAGCAGACGGTTCCTGATGCATGGGGGGGTAAAGGTCTCAATTACTGATTGGCACAAACTTGCTGTTGCAAGCTCCTATTGGAGGATGCTCTTCCATACCATGCCGCAATCTTACTATTTTCCTTTAACGTGAAAAAAGAAGTGAAGATTCAGTAACATTGCCAAGCCCATCGGGTTTTGATTTCTTCCATTCAATTGGCTTTTGTATAAATGTTGCTATAAGCTAACGGCACCAGACCATGCTATTGATATGTTTATGTTAGACATGAACAAAGATTTTCTCTTTGTAACAGTTAGAAGCGTGGCATCTTTCCTTCGCACAGCAGTATAAACTGAAATTCCTGTGCTAATACTTGATAAAGCATACATTTCCATTGCAAAATCTATATTATATTTGTGAGGCTTTTACCAGCATGCTGTCTATCCTTTAAAAACAAAGAGGAGTCTTATTCCACTCAAAAACAGGGACTGTTTCAGAATTACAGTAAACACTTTCGGCCGGAGAAAGCTTTTGGTATCCGGAGCATCAAAAAAAAATTTCAGAGTAAGAACTGGCTTGGAAAATGTGACTTTGTTAAAATAAAAAAATGATTTTTTACTCCGCTCTGCAAAAAATATAAAAAGAGGGGGTTGGTGTGAACTGTGAGAACTTTAGTGACCGTGCTCTACAGGATCTGTATGCAGTACATAACCGTTCTACGTTTTTCAAACGAGACACACTATCCAAGTTAGACGATGACTTTCAGCAGAACTTCCTATGAGTGAAGTGTGCTGGATTTGACTCTCTGCAGTCATTTCTAGCAGTTGATGATCTCGCCTGTTCACCATTCCAAGGACATGGCAAGGAAGTAGCTGCAGTCTGATAACTTGATGTTCACAAAAGAAAATGAAAAAGAAACACCTAGAAAACCACTTGATGTTGCTGTGGCTTAGTTATCCCAAAGCGGAGTAAAAAGTTTTCTGGATTGGGACAGTTTCCCGTACGGAGAATTTTTTTTCTACGACCTAAATATGGAAAATAGATAAGGAAGAATCGGGCAACTGGCAGCAGATAAAGATATAGAACATCTGCCGGTCCTCTTTTCATCACTCTTTCGTTCATTCAACCTACTTATTGTTATCCCATTGAATAAATAACTTGCTGATTGTCAAGAAAAAGAGAATGAAGTTGTTGACAGGAGACATTTCGAAGGACTAATTGAAGAACAGGAAGCGTTGCATCGATGATGAAGAAGAGAAAAAGGGGAGTAGGTTATATGACGTATTTCGGAAGCAACCGGCGATTTTTATCAAAAAAGGGTTATCAGTTGGCGTTCGACCGAATGCGGACCACCAGAAAATTAAAAAAAGTAATTAGTAAACAAATGGACTAAAACAAACGGGAATATTAGTTGACTTGTTGTATAAAATATGGTCAACGCTATTCTATCGAAGTCAACCTATGTCACATGCAGTATGGTTAAAGGCTGGGACAAACCACAAAAGCACTAGGCTGCGGTGTTTCAAGGACCAGCGATCCACCCCCACCTTTGTTACGGTTGCACAGGTATCCAACGATCGCGTTAAAGTAACAAATTATATGCCGCCTTTCCTTTCTTTCTTTCCTTCTTCTCTCTTTCTGCTTTTACTTCATTTTTGTTTCTCTTTTTACTCTTCTTGTACTTCTATTATGTCATTATTCACTAAATCTACCACGGCACGTTCAACAATAATCAATCAGATCCTCAAAGACTCTCTTTTTTCATCTACCGACTGCTATGACAACAATGTTGAAGAAGAAAAAGATCCCTTGCAAAGTCAACTATGGCGGTTATACTCAAAAGCAAAAGAGTATTTACCTCATGCCACTCGAATGGAAAATCTTACATGGAGAATGATGGCTCAAAAGCTCAAATCAGACGCGAACCATCGAGAAAAAGCGGAAAGAATGGACGTTGAGGAATCGTCTTCTACCGTAATCTTGGTATCGCCTGACTTGAACCACTTCCCACCAGAGCCATCTCGACGTGCTACTGGGAGCACGCGTATGTCGAAAGAGAATAAAGATTGTATGGTAAGATTAGTTATTTTCAGCTCTTTCTGCTTCGAGTTCCTTTTCTTCTCTCTCTTTTTCTTATATGAGCGGATGCTTGTTTCCCTCTTATTTCTTTTCTCTCTTTGCTTGCACCCTCTTAAACGAACGTCCCCACTCTCTATAGCCTACTTTACGAAGCAATGATCATTCCCCTCGCCTCTTGACGTCTGATAACAGTATCATCATGCCTACATATGATCACAATATGGACCACTCGTCTGTCCAAGACGAAATATATGCACAATCATCCTCACCTTCTGGTATCTCACAGCCTCCGCTCGTATTTGCTGACCAGAATATTGACGTAGAAAACCATTCTCTATGCCAAACCCACTCTACAAAGCCTAACAATGATGAATACAGTCATAGTTCTGCATTATCTTCACAGTCATTCTATGTTTCTTCTTCGCATCCCTTACTAACATTATCTAGTCCCACGCAACAGTCTGCTGATTCATTCACATTGGACGAATGGCTTTCTGCGTACTACAACAGCAACCCGACGTCTTCTACGAATATCTCCCATTCTGTATGCAACGAATCTCACTCTCAATTGAGACCACGGCAATGGAGCGACCCTCAATCACTCCCTTATCCAAACAGCATACCATCGCCTTTGTCCAACTTTTCATCTAGCGGAAGTAGCGATAGAGGCCAGCGATCGCCATCCATCCCTATCGGACAACCTCCGGGACAGATACCTGAAGCGTCACCGCACGAGGGCCGTGAAGGAAAAGCAGTACATGAGCGCGATTCTCCAGATGTTGAGCCGAAGTCAAGTCTATCAACAAAAAAGACAATGATAACTCATTTACAGAACCAATGCAGCAACTGCGCTACTACAACAACGCCTTTATGGCGCCGTAGTCCTCAAGGTGAACCATTGTGCAATGCCTGCGGTTTGTTCTACAAACTTCATGGGGTCGGTCGTCCACTTAAGTTGAAGACCGACGTGATCAAAAAACGGAATCGTTCGAACCATAGCGACCTTGGAAATGCTCATGGACCCAAACACCGTATAAAGCGGACTAGTTTTAGTATGATAAACGAGTCTGGATCAACCGAACCAATACCAACTACGACGTTTCTGGATCAGAACGATCAACGGAAGGCAAGCAGTCATACAGTGCATATCGCGCCGTATCCTTCAACGCAGCCATCTTCGCCGCTACCTTCTACATCACCGACGCAATCCAGCGAAATGCGAAACCGTAGACGACGGCCTCGTTCTTACTCTCTTGCAGTGGACACACGACCATTGGCAAGAAATCGATCACCACCAATTGCTTCAGCCCCTCTTCATGTCCCGGCATGTCATGCTCCGCCGATAGCTCCTGAACCACAACCACAGCCGCAAGCCATGACAAATGCAGTGCTCTATAGCATTTTGGAATCAATTGGTATCCATTTGGGTAGCCTTCCTGAGGAGCTCTTACGAACCATTGCTTCAGCTGCGTATTTTCATGCGGTGAACAAACGAAACCAATCGCCTGAAAACACTGGCATCGATACTCTTTTGCAACATGTCCTTCAATCACCTCCCTCTCCAGACCACGAACACCACCAGCAACCACGACGACAATAGTCCATTTATCCCTACTTCTTGAATTACGCATCACTTCACGCACTTATTATCTTTCCTTTTTCCTTTTCTTATTCTTCATATGAAATTTTTTCTGTTTTTCATTGTTATTCTTATCATTATTGTTATTTATGACTTAACGGGGACGCCGAGGAAAGAACGACCCTAAGTTTTCTCTCTCTCTCTCTCTCTCTCTATCTTTTTTTTTCTCTAAAGTAGCCTATCTCCGGCGACGATGGAGGGTATGACAACGCGCAATTTTTTTCTTTTGCCTTTTCTTTTTTTGCTCTTTCAATGGTATGGTCCGAGTTTTGGGAACAATAAGGTACCGCGTGACAGGGTCAAGTACAGTAAGGCCAAGGCTTATTCGCCATTTGAAGATAAAAACGAATTTATCACGGTTCCAATTCCATTTCCTTGTTTCATCTCTATTGATCAACAAATGCCGTCTATGTCTATAGAGTGTGTGTGTGCGTGTGTATACGAGACACAAAAAAGCGAAACAGAGGGTCTATATACAAAGAACTTTAATTGTATCTGAT
>MZZL01000408.1:673464-688878 GCA_002749535.1 Apophysomyces variabilis | reverse complement strand
CAGCGAAATGCGAAACCGTAGACGACGGCCTCGTTCTTACTCTCTTGCAGTGGACACACGACCATTGGCAAGAAATCGATCACCACCAATTGCTTCAGCCCCTCTTCATGTCCCGGCATGTCATGCTCCGCCGATAGCTCCTGAACCACAACCACAGCCGCAAGCCATGACAAATGCAGTGCTCTATAGCATTTTGGAATCAATTGGTATCCATTTGGGTAGCCTTCCTGAGGAGCTCTTACGAACCATTGCTTCAGCTGCGTATTTTCATGCGGTGAACAAACGAAACCAATCGCCTGAAAACACTGGCATCGATACTCTTTTGCAACATGTCCTTCAATCACCTCCCTCTCCAGACCACGAACACCACCAGCAACCACGACGACAATAGTCCATTTATCCCTACTTCTTGAATTACGCATCACTTCACGCACTTATTATCTTTCCTTTTTCCTTTTCTTATTCTTCATATGAAATTTTTTCTGTTTTTCATTGTTATTCTTATCATTATTGTTATTTATGACTTAACGGGGACGCCGAGGAAAGAACGACCCTAAGTTTTCTCTCTCTCTCTCTCTCTCTCTATCTTTTTTTTTCTCTAAAGTAGCCTATCTCCGGCGACGATGGAGGGTATGACAACGCGCAATTTTTTTCTTTTGCCTTTTCTTTTTTTGCTCTTTCAATGGTATGGTCCGAGTTTTGGGAACAATAAGGTACCGCGTGACAGGGTCAAGTACAGTAAGGCCAAGGCTTATTCGCCATTTGAAGATAAAAACGAATTTATCACGGTTCCAATTCCATTTCCTTGTTTCATCTCTATTGATCAACAAATGCCGTCTATGTCTATAGAGTGTGTGTGTGCGTGTGTATACGAGACACAAAAAAGCGAAACAGAGGGTCTATATACAAAGAACTTTAATTGTATCTGATAGAACCTGGAGCGCGTGGTCTGTCAGACACAGTACTTCCTTATCGGAGACAGAAACGGAAGTAGAGATCATAAGAACATTAAGGGGAAAGCAAAACAATCAAGAAACCTTAACACGGAGACATGTGCATGTCCAATTTTTTTTTACCTTGCTCTCTATTGACGGTTAAATGAAGTTTGGTTTGCACCTTACTGCTTTAAGAAATACGCGCTGTCCATGTTATGTTTAGGTCTTGCGACAAGCTTGACAAGATATTAAAAAGATCAAAAAAGGGGACATTTCGAATCATGGAACAATAGAACAGGGTTAACCAGAGTATAAAGTGAGAAACACGGAAATAACTTTGTTTTGCATAACATAGTGCTGAGAGAAACAAAGTCGAAGCATCTGCAGCGGTCAACTGGACAGAGCAAAAGTGAGATAGAAAAAAGAAAGAGGTAGTAATGCAAGCAAAGGGGTGAAGGGCAGTTTTTTCCCGGTGAGAACAACAGTACAGCAAAGCGTTTAGGGGAGCCGAAAGCCCTATCGTTACAAGTCCCCCATCATTGAATTTTTGGGACGTGAATGCATGAAGCATCATAATGAGACCAATCAAACGTGAGAAAGATTGCGTGCCATTGGTCTCCGATGTTTCCTATTTAAATAACACGATCCAACTGGTTCTTTTGTATTTAACTCGTTGGGATTCCCTTTTCTCTTCTTCCCTTATCCTCCATCTCTTTTCTAAATAACAGAAAACCCCTCTCCTAACCTCTCTAATTGTTCCTTGGCTGATGCTGAACCGCCAGAACTACGCAGCGATAGAGAATGAAGAAGTGCAAGACCGACAAGATCCGGTCGATACGGATTTGCTCCAAGCAACCACGCCAGGATATGGTACTCGCCATATCCTGGAGGCAGCGATGAACATCGTGAATGCGACAGTGGGCGCGGGTGTTATTGGTCTACCGTACGCTCTCAATTTAGCCGGGTTTTCCTACGGCATTATCCTATCTATCTTGGTTGGCCTCTTGACCTTCAATGCGTTGTGTTTGATGGTGATGGCTGGCAAGAGGGTCGGCATCTATAATTTTGCGGACATGGCGGACTATTCCATGGGCCGTTTTGGCTATCATACCCTGAATCTGACCTTGTTTATTCAAAGCGCCGGAAGCTGTGTTAGTTATTTCATCCGTAAGTTTGTTTGTCCTATTGGATGTAGTACCCATTGCTCACATGATCTGACTCATCCCTTATCATTTTGTATATATGCATATTTATAGTTGTGGCGGACACTATCCCGATCTTGTTTGGCCTCTACTTTCCAGAATATCGGCTTCTAGCTGATCGGCAATTGGTCACGATCTTAGTGTCCGTTTTCGTGGTAAGAAAAAAAAAGCTTATTCCTCGATATAATGTCCGACATCTCACTTTGGCAATTTGTAAAAAAAAAAAAAAAGATCTTTCCACTTAACCTGTCAAGATCGATTGGTGCGTTGGCGCGTTGGTCCATTGTATCTGTCTTGCTGCTACCCGTCATGTTGATCTCGGTCTTAATCCGTGCCCCTGCCTACGCGCCTGACCATCATGCACCACTCTTTTCGCCTGGTAAAGATTTCTTGGGCGCGTTGGGCATTATGTGTTTTGCCTTTGTCTGTACTCAGGTGGCCTTCAGCAACTTCCTATCCCAAAGAAACCAGTCTATGACCGGATGGTCTTGGACCGCTGCTGTCTCTACTGTTGTCAGCTGGCTTACGTCAATGGGATTTGCTGCCATTGGTTATCTCAGCTTCGGTACAGATGTGGATTCCAATATCTTCAACAATTTCCCAGTGGACGACAACGTTATCAACATTGGACGCTTAGCACTTGGACTTTCCATGGTATTGACTGTTCCCATGGCTTTTTATCCCGCACGCGACGCCGTCCAGAAGACGTTGGGCTTTGAAAAAGGTCACCGCCAACCCTCTACCCTAGAACATCACGTTGTCACTGTCATCCTTTTTGCGGCTTTTCTTATGCTCGGCATTTATATTCGATCGCTTGGTCGGGTTTATTCTGTCGTCGGTGGATTGGCCTCCTCCTTCGTCGCTTACATTGCCCCGGGTGCTTCTTATCTCGCCGTGTTTCGTCCTACATGGCTCAGAAAGTCCGTCTCCAATGGGGAAGATGAAGCCTTGCTAGGAAAATCCCCAGAATCCACGTGGTGGAGAGATGCCTGCAGTGTATTCTTGATCCTATTTGGCATTTTGATCATGATCTGTACCTTAATCAGCGCTTTCCGATAATCGGGGAACATCTTTATTGGACTTGCTCCTTTTCATTTTATTTTTGTACTATAACTCATACCCCTTAGCTCTACCCATTACACATCCAATTCTCCTTTTTTTTTCGTTTGCAAAGAAAGAGAAAGGAATTCTACAAGCGTATACCTACATAAAGCTCAAGTTTTTTCATTTCTTATTTGCTTACACAATGTTTATTGACAAAAAAGGGAAATTGTTGCCCATATTCCTGGTAAACAGAAACGGAACGGGCAGAATGCTGTAATGAATGCTGAGTCAATGAGGGATACATGTGGTACGCGTAACATTGTGGTTGTTGATCATTGCTCTTTTGTCAATATCCTCTTTAGTTTCAACCTTTGGAAGTAACGGAAAGTAAAATTTTTCTTTTTCTCTTAAGGTTATTTTACATGGGAAGATAGGCGCTCGATCCTCTAATGAAGATGAAGTTAAAGGAATACATGTACAGATATATTTGGAGAGAGAGTGAGAGACAGAGGCATTTACACACAGAAGGAGAACTTGATGAATTTTCCTCCTGGTTTTTTCATATCGCTATGGGGCCTCACGCCACAAAAATAACGGAAGGGCAAACTGTATTCACGTGCCATTGCTGATAGGTTCCTTCTCTTTTTTTTTTCTTTTCGCTCTGTGTCTCTCTCTCACTTACTCACTCACTTCTGTTCACACTCCCAACTTCGCTCTTAATATTTTTTTTCTCCGGTTTAACGAGACAGCCCGTTTTCGCTATTACTTCCTTGTATATTCACGGGTATGCCGTCTGCGACCAGGTATCACCTATTCAAAGACAAGACATTCCAGGGCCTAGCCTACTGCGATTACTGTGGTAAATTGCTTTGGGGAATAGGTCGACAAGGGGTGGAATGCACAGGTAAAAAGAGAGAAAGCCGACACGTAAAGAAGCTCCATTTCAAACAAGACATATATGTATACATATGTACTCATATGATTCATTTTTTTTCAAATGTGTCTACAAAGAATGCGGTTACCGTTGTCACAACGACTGCAGTGAAATGGTGGTTCAATGTCGTCCACGAAGGTTTAGTCCAGATTCTCTTTCCATCACCGATTCCGAAGCCGAATCACTCTCCAAATTCACCACGTCGCCCAGAGCTTCCATGGATACGGCACGACTCGACGACCGACAGAAACGATCCGAGGATATCAATGGTGCCCGGAATGGCACCAACGATCATGCTTATCATTATAAAACCAAACCCAACACACCAGTGAAGGCATACCGTAAATCCTTGAAGCAACACGTCCAGAATACCATCCTGACCACGGCCCCTTTGGTCGCGGCCATCGAACCCGCCCCTACCTCGACTACTACCTATACTACTTCCTTCGATGCCATCCTTAGTCCTCACACCACGGCAAAAGCCTTTTCCCGCTTAGTTGCTCGCTCACGCGGCTTCTTCTATATTAGCACAACTTGTTATGATATTTATGCATGGCGATACCCCTCGTTATCCAGACTCTGCTTAATAGCCTGGATAGCACAATGTAAGGCTTGTTATTTCATTTGGCCTAGTTAGCCTGATTATGAACAAACGCGATCCTATGTTTCTTATCTTTTGGATTTTACACAATTGTAGGTCTTTACCCGTCAACAGCTGTGTTGATCCCACCAGTCCTTATAGTATTGCTCTATTTCTGTGCGGGGACCAAGGAGGTCCCGGCATCACAAGTCTTGTTACCTCGGTACGACGAAGCCTCGCTGGAATACTACGCCAACCTTGAACGAGCCCAACAAACAATGCTTTTTCTGATTCGACTTTACGACAATCTTGTTTATCATCTTCAGCATGTATCTCTTCATTCGACAGCATACAGAGTATTGTTCTTCGTCAGTGTTCTTCTGTCGGTTGCGCTGTACTATGCTGCTCGTTGGATTATTTTATCCGTTGGTTTGATCATCTTGTTGAACAAAACATGGGTGGGGTCCGTGATTGAGGCCGTGGCCCAGTTCCTCCTTGAGCTGGTCCAAACAGTAACGGAATTGATCCAACGCGTGGGATTACGACAGATTCCATCCTATTCGGAAAAAAAGCCGGTAGAGATATCAGTGTACGAAAATCAACGTTGGTGGGCAGGGAGCGGTTATACCTCCCAGGTAAAAAGAAAAAGTAGCAGATTAATTAATTCAGGGAAAAGAAACTGATTGTCCATGATGTGTTGTTCTTCGTAGCTTCTACGTTCTGAACGTTCGGCGTGGTCCAATATTACCGGGTCAGAACCTCTTCCTTCTTTAGACGAAATGCCAGCCCCACCAAATTATAAATGGGAGGACGATCATTGGCATTTGGATACCACTGGCCCGTGGATGGATGACCTGTTAGGGATTGGTAAGCGAAACTTTGACCCGAAAAGCATGGTTATAATGCTGATTCGCTAATATGGGGTTTCAATTTTTACTTGTGTTTTTCCCATCTTTTTCTCTTTTCATTAAATAAACCAACTAGTGGTAAGTACCCCCCCCCCCTTAACAGCTATGAGAGCAGGCGTATTTATGAAGTGACATAACCATAAATTATATTAGAATATTATTGACTGTGACGAGCAAGGATGGGTTTACACAGACCATCAGTGGCAGAATCCCAAGAGTCGATCAGAGGGTGTGAACGAGCGCTCGAATGGCGATGCGATCCGTGGGGCGTTAACGAGAAGACGAAGATGGTATCGACGGGCGGGGCCTGTAACGAAAACCAAGGAAGGTTTATCAACAAAAAACAAAATAAATTAAAGAGGAAAAAAAAAGCAAAATCCACGTAAACATGCATTATATACATACACGCGCAAAGAAAAAGAGAAACAGTTTGAATGTTGTAAAATCGATCTTATGTTCTTTTTCTTCTTTTTATTTTATCAAGTAGCCCAATGAAAAGCGGGTGGACCAAAAGAACAAGAGGGAAAGAGGGAAAGGGCTTGTGTTATATACATTATGAGCGACCAGCGCAGGCAAAATTATGTTTCTTTTTCTTTTCTTGCTATTTTCAAAAATCATCCTGATCCAGTATGTCTGTTTGGATCGTCGTGACCAAGTCCGGGATACGATCATCCAGTTCAACCCAGAGTTGAGATCTCACAGTCTCTAGATAGTCTTCCAACAGGGGGTTGTTGGACGTAGGTGGTTCAGGATGTTTTTGGCCAAAGATCATGGCTGGTAGACGATGGCTCAGCCAGGACCACATCTCGGCCACGGAGGAGGATGGTTCGGGATCGACAAGATCTTCTTCCACATCGTATTCCTCTTCGCACTGTTCCATGTCTTGAACGACCTGTCCGCGTAAGTTATAATATTCCATTTTTCGGATGAAATGATCGCCCATGGCTTGATTTAAGGATGCAAAAGCCGATTCAAGCTCCTCCGTGGTCGTATCGGTGGGGCTCAGCTTAGGTAGATAGTGTTCAATAGCAGGGTCTATGGCGGCCAGCACCAAGTGATGGATTCGGTTGACATGTCTAGCAATGATTCCCGGCATCTTGACAAGACAGGCATCTGGCAGATATTGGGTGGAGAAAGACAGAGAGAGAGAGAGAGAGATTAGGACAAAGTTGGGGGGAGAGAGAGGGTGGGAAGCCCATGTGTGAGGCCATCTCATCTTTGAAAAAAATTTTTTGTCTTTTGTTTATATGCTAATTACCTGATGCATGATGAAGCCCTAGTAAGGTGGCTTGTCGTTGGATGGTTGTTTTGAGGGCTTGTGTATTCATTGAATGGACCAGACCGATCAATAATTGTTCGTTGTAACCACCGATCACATCATCGACGACATTTTCATAGTAACCCTGGAGCGTATCCCGTACGACAAAGTCCGAAGTCAGAGGCCATTCTTCGTTACTTTGTGTTTCTGCTGTTTGTAATCGTATCGGTTGGGTCCAGACGCCAAGGACCAGCCCAAACGTCCAGAGAAGTTTGAAGAACATATACATTTCGGAAAGGAAGCAGAGAGATGCAGAAAGAAAAAGAAAAAAAGAGGGACTCTGTTGTTGAACAGATCCTTTTGTCTATCCTTTTATATTAAGCCCGATGACACACCATATATAGAAAGTCTCGTAATGAAAAAAAAAAAAAGGCTCCATCTTCTCGACGGGTCCGTGTAATAAAATGGAAAGAAGAAGGAGAACAAAGCAAGAGGACGAAAAAAAAATACAAGCTTCGTTTTCTCAGATACCAGCGTGTGGCCCAGTTTTTTTTTTGGGCAGTATACATTGCAGGGAAGAAGGATGTTTGGGCCATTTTACATATCATAAATATTTTGTCCACCATTGTCTCTTAATCAACCAGGTCTTTAGGTTACCATTTCCCTCTCCTAATCCCATTTGTACAACATCGGAGAAGTTATCACAAGATCAGTGCACGTACCAATCGCCTTGGGACCCCTAGCTTCGTCATTCCTAAATATCTTCCCAGACAATCATACCAGAAGTGTTTTATTCCTCCCCTCTATTCACACCTTGGCAATAACGTGAAATTGGAAAACAAAGAAAACCATAACTGCGGTCAACTTTTTGACGACTACTCATCGTTCATTGTGCTTAGGATTGTCATTCGACAACACTGCTGTGCTGGCTAATCGGAATTCGTGACGATAAAACAAAAAGCTCACTGGAAAATGGATTCAATGACCGTCAAGGTTTACCATCGGGACCATATAGGGAAACGGAATAATGCAGCGAATAGGGAATGTGCGGTTCCTGAAGTGTCAAATGCTGAACAAGGTAATAATTAAAAGAAAGCTATACAAATTTGGGTTTTACTGTATCAATTCACCACGCCACACATTCAAAAGTCTGTCAACACTCCATGTAAAGACCCAACAAAAAATGAATATCGTTAGTGGGCGTATGCATTTTTACATGCGTCTATTTTCAATTGAATGAGAGTTAGAAGGGGTTTCGAAGCCATAACGCATGCTGGCGCAGGGTAGATAAGAATGGTTAGTCTTTGTTCATCAGTTCGGCCTTTGGCAAAAACCGGTTCATCTTTGCGTCCATTCCTCCGGTTTCCATCCAGACGCTTCCGCGGCCAAGTTTTCCTTTTGCTTATGTTTGAATTCAACCGAAGCATATTCATAGAATACAGACAGAGATTTTAACTTTTGACCCATCAGTCCTACAAAGAGTTGGGCAGTGTAATTGTTGAGGAAGCTCATAGCTTGTCTGGGCCACTTGTCATCGGCATCCCCCTTTTTGAGCCATGTGCTTTGCCAGGGGCGGATATTGTCGAAGTAACTCTCGGGGAGCATGGGAAACCGGGTAAACCATGGTAAACACCGTTCATCATTGCTACCAACCGGGATTCGGCAAAATCATATTTTCCTGAAGAACGGAATACTTCCATGCTCGCCTCTTTTCGTTCCGTATCCTTAACCTACGATGGCAATATGGAACGCAACCTTCTTTTTTTTTCGTCTTCCTCCCGGTCATGGCAACTAACCCAGACGCCACACATAACCGACTTGAATGACAACTTCAATGGTAGTTATTGTTGTTAGACCAACTTCATGCCGCTATACAGCCTCTGTGCACAATGTCACTGGATCTTGCAGATCATTCATAATATAACCGTTTTTGCCGTCAACGCCAGGGCAAGAGGCTTCTTCTATTTCTTGCAGATCGCCAGTGAGGATGTTGTGTCTAAGGGTTGCTTGGTTTTTAGTCCTATGCTTACTGGTATGAACCAAAAAGGGGAGAGGGAGTGTAAGTGGTATGAATATTTAAAAAAGTAGTCTTTTACAGTATAATAAATAGTGTGCTTGTGATGAAGGATTTCAGTTTGAGTCAACGTTTGAACTGGACTTCATTAGGCTAGACTCGATTTTTTGGCTCATGGCCATCGTCATCATTACTGCCTTCTGAAACAGCTCACGTTTCCTGTCATTGATAACATCGAGCTGGCGATCTATTACTGTATCATGGCAAAATCTTACCTAAACATTTGTTGTCATTGTACATCAATTTGACATTGTATTGACAACATGATCAACATCGCTGATAGCGAGGAAAAAAAAAAGAACCAAAGCACAAGTTGAATCGAAGGTGACAAAGCAACCATCAAATCCGTCTGGGTATGCGAGATGTATTTCTGATCAAAATCGGGAAGACTGGTATCGTTTTCAACTTAGAATAGCGTGCGTTCCATTTCATTTCATTTTCAGGATCGGCGGGTAACTTAATCAAGCAACAAGTTCCAATGCAGGCACCAGACACTAGCTTTTTTCAGTGGATTTTCTGTCATCTATTGGGATTCCAACTAAGATCACAACGAGCATTATTATTATTATTATTATTATTATATTACTATTATTATCGGTTTTTTAGTTTGCTTTGTTTTGCAAACCGAGGAAGAGAAAAAGAAGCTTATCTCATATTCTACGAAGGTTAGAGATCTTCCAATCTTTTTTTTTTGCTTTCTGACTGGCTGGGACTAATTTTTTGTGCACCCTTCTGTTGGCTCCCACTTTTGCCCTCTCTCTGTCTCTCTCTCTGTTTCTCTTTCTGCGTGTGTGTGTGCGTGTGTGTCGCTCTCTCTATTTGCCCCCCTCTTCTCCTTTTGCCTTTCCTTTCCTTCTCTTTTTTTTTTTCCCTTTTGCTGATGCTGGATCCCTTTGTATGGTTACTGCTCCTGTCCCTCACGCTTCTGGTGGGCGCCTTTCTGTTCGGCAGCATCCCTTTGGCAACAAAACTCTCCGAATCAAAATTACATTACCTCACAGCGTTAGGCATCGGGCTACTCATCGGAACAGCCTTAGTAGTCATTGTCCCTGAGGGTGTTGAGACATTGTATAGCAGTAGCGCCGCAAGTACGGGTATACAAGAGCTCGCCAGTACCAATAGCGTAACAGCAGCAGGGGCAGCAACCGAAGGATCCCGGTGGGTATCTCATGACAACGACGACGATGAGCCAACAGATCTTCTGTTATCACCATCGCATGGCGAAGTCCCGGGAGGAGGCGTGGCCTTGCATACCGCAGTGGGCATGGCCCTCATCGTTGGGTTCGCCGTCATGTTTGTGATTGACCAGGCAAGTTCGATGCATGTTCATGCCCACCCACCAACAACAACGCCCAGCGTCGAATACAACGAACTGGACCATCTGGAAGGAGACCGCGATCAAAACGATGACCACGTCCACAGTTCAGCGGGGAAACTGGCATCACCTCAGCGATCCATCACACCTACCATTGGTCTCGTCGTTCATGCTGCTGCCGACGGCATTGCCCTGGGTGCCTCGGCGTCGCATCCACAGCTTTCGATGGTTGTGTTCTTGGCCATCATGCTGCACAAAGCACCGTCCGCCTTTGCTCTGACGACGGTCCTGTTATCCAGCGGTGTTTCCCGGACGAGGGTTCGTAAACATCTTATGCTCTTCTCCATGGCCGCGCCGCTAGGTGCCATTCTAACATATCTCATGCTATCTTTCACCGCCTCGCCCGCGTCTCATCATCTCGAATACTGGACAGGTGTCCTTCTTATCTTCTCAGGTGGCACATTTCTGTATGTGGCCATGCATGCTCTTCTCGAGATCCAGCCAAAAGGAAACCACCATAAGCTCGACGCAACCGAAATTGGCACGATTGTTTTAGGCATGTTTTTACCTGTTCTGCTCAATATCAAGCATTCGCATTAAAAAAAACATAAGAGAAACAATAACCAAAAGTATAGTGGTAGTAGTAGTAGTACTAGTTTTTATTTGATTTAACTGTAAATAAAGAATAAGGGGAAAAAAGCGAGAGACAGAAAGAAGGAAGAGCAAAAACGGAACATCAAAGGTTGAATGTGGATGGAACGTGATGGCTTCTTATTATTGATGTTGTTGTTGGGATTTTAGAAATCGATCCAGTCGATGATGTACCATTTTCTCTATGCTTTCTACTTGTTCATCGATTGTACAATGGCTTGTGTCCAATTCTTCCGCATCCTCTGCTTTCTTTAAGGGTGAGGTCAACCGGGTGCGATCAGCCTCATCGCGAGCCACCAAATCACGGGCGATGGCCTCGACCGTGATGGTTGGTTCTTTTGCTTGTAGTTCGGCAAACCGTCGTTGAGCGCGTACGAAGGGATCAGCGACCACGAAGACTTTGAGTTCTGCATCGGGCAGAATCACTGTGCCAATATCCCGACCATCCATCACCACACCGCGGACACGTTTCGAGTGCCAGACAAACCCTGGCCATGCATCTTCTTCTTCTGCCTCCTTCTCGTCGCCTCTTGCCATGGCCCGCTGCTGATTTGCCAGCGTCTGTCTTACCGCAGGATTGGCTGCCACAGGCTGGATATGACGTACAATGGCCGATGTCCGGATAGCCTCGCTTACATCCTCCCCATCCAATTCCACTTTACCAAGGGCTGGAAACCGAATCCGTACGGTCATAGCCACAGCACTGACTTGATCCTGGGTCTTTGGATCGTTGGGATCAATGCCTTTCTCAAGGCATTTCAACGTGACCTAGATCGAAGCAGGAATCCCTCTAGGATGAGTTTTGCGTTTTTTTTTTTCCTTTTCTACCCATGAAAACTTACTGCACGGTACATGGCACCTGAGTCAAGGTAACCAAAGCCAAGTCGTTGTGCAAGTCGTTTTGCCGTTGTACCTAGAGCGGTTGCTTTTTCTTTAATATCCAAGCAAGTGCAGCATGTTTTCGATGGTATGATCGTTGTTTATTCTCACTTTTTCCTGATGCAGCCGGTCCATCAATGGCAATACGAAACAGTCGCGACACGGACGCCATGGGACAACTCGATGTCGCAAAAGTGACTCGAAAAGCAGGCCCTACCCTAAACGGTTGACGGAGGCTTTGAGCCAATGACAGCCAGACAGACCCTCTGGTTTTTCTTTAACCAATAATATACGTGGTCGCTCTATAGAAAATCCCTCTACTACGGATTTCTTTACGACAGGGATGAGCTCCTATGTCCTTGCGTTTGCTCTCGAGGGAAAGGTAGGCTATGTAACACTTTCAATTCAATATGATTTGCATAGCAAGAAAACCTCTGTAAAACGATGCGAGATTTATTCAAACAAATAAAAAAAAAAGGACATGGGAGCAATTTTTGGTTTATTTCTGTCTGTTTGCCATTTTTTCCTAGAAAGAAAGAAAGAAAGAATAAAGCATATAAGTCTTGCATAAAAACCTGACTGCCATTGCTTACCTCGAAAAATCTTTTTACATCTGCTTCGGTAACCACGGCACCGGATTCCTTGAATCCTTGGAGAAATTGTCGAACCTCTTCCGCCAATGATTGATACGCCATGACGGTTTCCAAAGCACGAACACGATCAATTCGTTGGAGCTTCTCCATACCCACTTCGAAAAGCGATTTGCCTGTTTTTGTTTTTGAGGGCAAGTCGAAAGATTACGTCCCTGTTTTTGCTTTTTTTTTTCTTCTATATATTGACTGACCTGCATCCTCATCTTCTTCAGGTTCATATGTCTTTTCTTCCACCAAAAGATACTCAATCTTGTTATTACGAAACAGATCTTTACACTATTGAGGTGTTGTGAATAGAATAGTAACAAAAACATACGGGGACAAAGCGAGTAAGGATGCACATCAACGAAATGAACTCTTGTTGCTTTTTTGGTTTGTTTTGATCTTTACCTTGCTGCAGAGACATAACATTTGACGCCATCCATCCGGTAAGAACAGATCAACAAGCTCCGTACGTTCTGCCGTCGCCCCATCAACTCGGCTTATGCATGACAAAGTTGGTTCCTTTTCCTCTTCCTTTGTTTTGGCTCGTTTAGACTCCATTGCTATCGTACTGTTGCCCTCTTCTTCGGTATCACACGCTTCACGTTTGCGTTTATTGTTATTACTAAGGCATTCGCTGTCTTTTTCTTCTTCTTGCTTCTGTTCTTCTTTCGGGCTGTTGTCCACAACGGGCACAGGGACCGTGTCCTCCTGTTTCTCTTCTTTGACTTTCTTTTTCATTCTTTCTGGTATGAGCCATCGTTCGATAGGATTCTCTCGAGCCTTCACAAATCCCTTGATGCATGCCAGATTCAGTAGGAATGGATAATCATGGGTGCAGTCGCGACAGAGATAACTTTCGAAATCCTCGACTTCTGGAGGTATCTACAAACGGAAAAAGCAAAAAATAAAAAAAAAAGAAGTTGGCGGGGGAAACAATGATTTCTTAATGGATGCGTATGATATTTACGTTGCCAATGCATGCTTCATGAAACCAGTCTTCGCATAGGGCACATTGATACATGGTACCATCCTCTTGCTCAGGATCATAGAGACCATCGCATCTTATTCAACATTTTATTAACAAACTCGAAGAAAAAAAGCAAAAGAAAAGGATCAAAGGAATAAGAAAAGAAAGAGAGAGAGAGAGAGAAAAAGTGAAAGCGCGAGTGAAGAGAAGCGAGGGAGGGGAGGGGCAAAAGAAACAAGATCTTTTTGAAATTTTTTTTGTTTTTTCTCTTACCTGCAATAACGGCTGTAGAAGTTATGGTTGTATCTATTCTCATCGTTGGTTTGTGTGTTTTGTTTGGTGGGTGTCATAAGTTGACATGGATGGCTGAATTTGTCCGCGAGGCCACAATCGCATCGGAAGTGACGTTTTGGGAAGAGTTCAAAGAGTTCATGATCTCCATGACAAGCAATGGAGCAACTATAACACATGCCAGCAAGTTGCTGTTGTCCTTGTTCTTGTTGTTGTTCACTACATGTTTTGCATGCATAAAGAGGCTGACGTATATAACCTATGTCAAATGTACATTTCTCAAATTTGCCTGGCAATGCTTCTTGAGCCTCTTGTTCCAAAATATTTTGTTGTTGCACAATCTCTACCGCCGTCACCAGATGTTCCTGCTGATGATTCTCCGAGTCTGTCATTCTCTCTCTATCCCTGTCTGTCTGGCTTTCTCTCTCTCTCTGCTCTAAAAAAAGAAAGTGAAAGTGAAAAAAAAAAGGTGGGAAGAAATTGGTAAATTTTTCTGTATGACAACTTTTTTGCACTTCTCCCTGTCACACAACTTAAATCCCTAATGAAATGAAAGGATGAAGTTGAAGCCCATTCATATCCCTTTGATATTTCTCTATGTCAATTAGAATTAAAAGAGGGATGAAAGATGGAAGAGGGAAGAAAAAGAAGAGCAAGAAAAAAAAAGGCTACCATTTTTTATCACCTGGCTTTTTTTTTACTATAATCCTTGATCAAATGAAAAGAGAAAAAGAAAAACAAAAGGAAGCAGACATATAAAAAGAAGAAAACATAACAGATAAATGCTAAAACATACAAAAACACACAGACACAGACACAGACACACACACAGAGAGAGAGAGAGAGAAAACAGATGTGTGTAGGTTCAGCACACGCACCTCAGGAAAGTCTCTACAAACAATGTACGCTTGGACTTTAACATCTATGCCTAATCACTTTCTACTTGAGAGGATCTTTAGTTAGAGGATAACTAGCACATTTAATATAATGAGATGAACGAAGTTAATATTGTTTCTGTGAAGGACAACTGGGCCAAGCGAACTGGGTTCTTTCCCAAGCATAATTGAGACTCCGTATAATGCATTCGAATAGGTTCTTTTTCACATCGAGTCATAAACAGAGATTTTTTGGGGGGCAAGAGAACTAGCTAGAGGATTCCATGATGATACGTCGACTCACCCAAAGTGAGTGCGGTTTATGTGAACATCGGAATAAACCCACTTTAGGACCGTCATGCAGTTTTCAAATGGTTGGACGCTTTCCGTGCCCCCACTTCATCTTTGAGATGAAAAAGAAATTTTTTTTTTCATTTCAATGTCCACATGCAATGTAGGATTGGAAAAACCATGCGATCAACCCTTGTCGTGAATTTGTACGACATGGGCTCATCGATCAAGCGGAGTTAGGAATCTGAAAGGCGAGAACCCGAAGCAAAAGAGAAACAAGAGCGTGGGTCACACCATGTTATAGTATACAGCTTTGCTCTCTTTTTTCGATATGATTTCCCCCTTTCCTCTCCCCTCCCCCAACGTTTCATGTAGCGTTCGGTTGAATCCAGCCGAAAAGAAAGATGGTCCAGTTTTTTGTGAATGTAACACCACTCTATTCATTCGATCACCCGTCTCGACCTCTTTTCACACACAACATTGACTGTGACTAAAACTTACTTCTTCTTGCTCGCTTCCTTTTTAAAAATTTACGTAAAAATACCAAAAAAAAAAGTCGTTGTCTTCCCTTT